>CAUZXS010004269.1:67500-90852 GCA_963585895.1 Sepioteuthis lessoniana
TTTGCCAGTCTGTAGAGAAATGACATCATCTAATATCGTATCCACTGTGCGTTCACGAGACTAAACGAGAACATACGAGAGGGCTACGAGAACAATCAAAAATACTGAATTGAATGAGAGGAAAAGAGACGAGACCCAGGGCGAAAAAGAGAAATTTTACACACACACACACACACACACACACACACACACACACACACACACACACACACACACACACACACACACACACACACACACACACACACACACACACGAAAGAAAAAAGAACACTCAATTGAAATAAAGACTAAAAATGGGAATGCAGAGAAAAACGAAAAAGAAAGTGGAAAATTTTGTATTTTAATTTATATTATCTATCTATCTATCTATCTATCTATCTATCTATCTATCTATCTATCTATCTATCTCAGTATGTTCCTATCTATCTATCTATCTATCTATCTATCTATCTATCTATCTCAGCCTACTCACATCTATCTATCCCAGTCTATTCATATCAATCTATCTATGTAAGAAAGGGAGAAAGAGACAAAATTAGGTAAAGGTAGTTGAACGAAATTATGGGGGCGAAGGGGAATAAAAAGAACAGTCGAAAAAAGAAAGAGTAAAAGAGAATAGAGAGAGAAGACACAGATATTAATTTCTTCAACACTCCCCCTCACACATACAAGAGCAAAATAGATATATTCTGATACAAAGCTTGAAATTATAAAAAAAAAAAAAAAAAGAAAAGAAAAAAGAAAAGCTAAAATAAAAACTCAGGTAGGAATAAAAAAAATAGCAGAACGTTAAGAAATATACAGTAAGAAGAAAAAAAGATAAATGAATAAAGAGAGAATCATAAGAGGAAAATATTGAGTGTTCGTTTTAAAAGATGTTGACTTAAAATAAAAGTAGATATTCGTAAAATAGAGCTAACCATAAGAGTCTCGTTTAAAGATAGAGATACAGCAATCGTCCTTATCAATTAAACCAACGACTGAATACAGTTTGCCAAATTCAAAATATCCTTTTGCTAATAAACATATTATTGCGGTTACTTTCACTTTTGATTTTATTATGACTTATAATATCAAAAAGTTAATAATTAATATGTTAAAACCAAGAATAATAATATAAAAAAAGAGAGAGAGAGAGAAAAAAAAAGATAACGTGTCACAGGAACATATACGACGAAGAGATGTTTCCTTATTAGAAAGTCATGATACATTTTTATTTAAGAATAGAGCTGAAAAATAAAGATTCTACAAGACTCAGATATATCAAAGTTAAACTGCACTACTAAAAAATCTGTACAAAAATATCTATAGCACACACACACACACACACACACACACACACACACACACACACACACACACACACACACACACATATATATATGAGCACCAGAATTGATTCAAGAGTGCTGAGAATCTATCTATCTATCTATCTATCTATCTATCTATCTATCTATCTATCTATCTGTTTAAATCTGTCTTTTTATTTATCTATTTCTCACACACAAACACACGAATATGAGCTGATGAATTGATTCATCAATATGTTCATAGTATTTCTCTTCTTTCTTTCTTTTTTTTTTCTCTCTCTCTCCCTCTCCCTGTCTCAGTCTGTTCATATCTATCTATCTATCTATCTATCTATTTCCTACTGAGCTTATTCTTATTTGATTCTTTCCAGAAATTGTACTGCGTCCATTTTCCACTGTTTATATTTTTATTACCGCAATGCACAAAATGAAAATCACTTTACACAAATTAGTACATTCAATTTTACTTTTTTCCCTTCTTCCAATTTATTTCTCGCTTATAATTTTGTTACCAACGAAAATCCAAACAGAAATATTAAAAGGTGAGAGAATGAAAGAAACAACTAAGAACGTCTGGTTATTACATTTAAAAGTCGGTTATTGCATTGATCTATCTATCTAGTAGTAGTTCAGCCATAAATGAGGGTCTATCATCCACTGAATTTATTTTTTGATATTACTCGACAGAATTTTTTTTCTTGTTTTTTTTTTTTTACATAACTTTTTTAGAATGTGATGAGAGAAACAGACGAGGAGAAAAAAAACACACAAAAAAACAAGAAAAAAGGTAGTGATATAAACGAATGTAGATATTGAGAGAGAGAGAGAGAGAGAGAGAGAGAGAGAGAGAGAGAGAGAGAGAGAGAGAAGAGAAAGAAAGTGAGAGAAAGAAAGAGAAAGAGATAGATAGATAGATAGATAGATAGATAGATGGAAATAAAGTGAGAGAACGAGGGTGGAGAGAAAGACAAAAAACGAAGAAAGATACAAAAAAGATTGATACGAGGAGAGAAAGAGAGGTGGGGTGAAGATGTAGAGAGAACAGATTTTGAAGATGATGATAATGATGATGATAATAGTGATTATGGTTGTGGTGATGAATTTAATGTTAGTTTTTCACCCGATTTACATATGTTTTAATTGTGTTAAGGTTCTCTAAGAATAAGGTGCACGTATTTTGCATGAAAGAGAGAGAGAGAGAGAGAGTGAGAGAGAGAGAGAGAGAGAGAGAGGGAGAGAGAGAGAGAGAGAGAGAGATGGCTAAGAGAACAAAAATTTACATATCTAATTTAATTGAAAAACAAAAGAATAACGTCAAAGTAGCAATTTTTTTTTTATCCAGAAAAAATATTAATGATATATACGTGATAAATTATTTTTGACGCTACCTATACAGCCCCCAATTTTTCTAATTAGTGTTTTTAGAGCATTTATTCACAAAATAGCCTAAATATTTCTCGAAAGAAAAGGTATTGGGAGTCTGACGACAGGGGCGCATACAGACCACACTGCTTTTAACGATGTGTTAGTTTGATTAGATGGTTTATCCTTCAGTCTAATTGTCCTTCGTTCACAAATTAATCATTTAGTTTGTGAAGCTTTAATCTTATTGTCTCTATTTAACAGGATGGAATTCGTATAACCTGTCCTTACCCTCCGCAAGAAAATAATATATTAAATATTCCTATAGATCTAATGATGTATGTATGTATGTATCTATCTATCTATCTATCTAAATCAGTAGGTTTGAAACCATTTATTTTATTTTCAGTATACTTTTCTTTCTTGTCAATGCACTTAACTCGGTTAGAAATATTAATCGAATATCAATACATGAACAAATTCAGACAGATATTAAGCTAATCTATATCAATCAGATTCTGGGGCCTCGTGTTTTTGTTAGTATCTATGTATTATACGCACATGGTAATTTCTAGTTATATGTATATATAATGCACATTTATTTGATTAGGTTTTTATATATTAAGGGCATTATTTACATAAATTCAGACTATCCTTTATATCTATTGTATGTCTGACAAGCGGGCCAAAGACTATGAGTTCGATTCTCACTTAGTGTTCCATACTTCTGGTCAAGTATATTTAGGAAAACCTATACATACGTACGCATTTTAAGTAAAGAAATCCTTTATTAAATTCTATTCAACTAAAGTGTATTTGAAATCAGAAACAAAATAATCCTTTTTTAAAGAGTATATATATATATATATATATATATATATATATATATATATATATATATATATATATATATATATATAAGTCTTTATAAAATTCTGACAAAAAATCAGCGATATATATATATATATATATATATATATATATATATATATATATATATATATATATATCTAAGATAGTTTGAAAATCTACCCGCCACACACCGACAGATAGACAGACTGGCATACACACAGATGTGTAAAAATATACAAATTTTTCACTTATTGCTTTTAATCTTCTTTTGATCCTGTTTCAAAGGTAATAAAGCCCTTTCATAATAAAGAATATATGTTCTTTTAATAATGTTTAGAAAGAAATATATTAGATATCTAGGTTAAAGTGTTCAAAATATTTAAATTGTTAAAAAATAGAAAGAAAAAAAAAAAAACAAAAACATCACCGTTATAAGAATACCTAGGATCGAACCCTAAAAGTCTTCGAGACAAGCTCCCTCCCCACATTTTCTCTACGTCATGTACCACTCCTTCCAAAGATTACTCTAAGATGGCATAAGGCCAAGTTTATGCATCACCCAGTGAAGATCAAACCTACAAACAATGACCCTCGAGATTAGCTCATTAATTAAATATCGATCACAGGCTTTCTAAAGAGGATATTTAGCAAGTTAGACACAAGGTCAAAATAATGGGAACTCGGTTACTATGTTAAAACTTATAACATGAATAACATGCATAGTTTCATGGATAACAAAGATGAATCGTTCTTGTCGAGAGTTCGATCCTCGCTAGGTATACCATCAATGAGACCTTTTTATCCTTTACTAAGTTTTGCTTAGTAGGGTAGAATTTTGGGGCACCCGGTGTGAACTGAACTCATCAATAATGGTCGCTAACAATTACACAAAGCACTGGGACCTTGTGACAGTATAAGCTAACCTTAGGAAGTAATCGTAAAGAGTTCCAATCGTAACGTAATGATTTGCCATCTGGTATTGTGGAATAGAGTTATTAGTGCTTTGACGTCAGTCCTTATGTGATACCCAATATGGTGACCTTGTGTCATAATATTGGGCATATTAAGCTTGTAATAAATGAGATTTGGGATTTTTAAGTATTACAAAAAATGAAGTGACAACTTCTCTGTGGAGTGATTTCAAGAATCCCCATTTGGCACGCGTCTAACATTTTATTTGAATAAAAAGGTAATTTTTTTAAAAGCTAAACATACCAGGATTTTATTCTTTCAAGTGGAATATTATAAAATCAAAATGAATATTATTAGGTTTTATTTATTACCAAACTCTACAGCATTGAATCTGTTGCAAAAAATATCAATATATAGCAGTTTAAGAATAAGTACATCTCATATACTTATGGAATTTTATTTTTAGTTAAAGAGTTTCAATGCTGCAGATTTTGGCAAAAAATAATTCCTAATAATATCCGTTTGAATTGTATAATTTTCAACTAGAAATGATAAAATTCTGGTATATTTTGTTTAGAAGAAAACTAACTTTTCATAAAACCACTGTTAGTGTACTTATTTACGGGTCATAGTGTATTAATGAGTTTTGTTTTGTTTTTTGTTTAATGGCATATCAACCTTCATGGGTTATTTAATGCTAAAGCCTTCTTTGTAGAATAACAGCAGTGATACTATTCAACCATAGTTGGGGGAATAGGGGGTTCATACCTTTCCCAAGGGCATTAGTCCAAAAGAGAACGTAATAGCGCGATTGGAGTTTGAACTTGTTATTTATGAGTTTATCACTGAAACGATTACAAGAGGGTACTGAGTTCAACCCTCATTCAAGACCCCACAGTAGTAGTTTTGTGATAAGCTAAGCTTAATAAATTGTTATAAAAGTAGATGGGAAAATTTGTTTGGTTATGATTTTAAAACCCTTAATGAAATACATAAACAGGGAATATATATATATATATATATATATATAAATATATATATATATATATATATATATATATATATAAGGCTAATGCGAATACCAAATTATAATATAGAATTCGAGTCACTGCGACAATGTTTTAAGCCGTTCATTCATGACTTCTTTTATGGCTCAATAATAGATTTGACATTTTCCAGACGGCGAAGATGTTATAAGGAAATTGCATTGAAAGATATTCTAACAAATGTAACCAACTTATTCAATGATATTTCAAATGTTTCGTTCGTTCTATCCTTTTTTCCCCTTTTTCCTTTTTTCTTCTTTTTCTTTCTTTTTTTTTACCTTGGGTCACGAGACTTTGATAGAATTAACCCACCGAATTCTGCTCCGGCTAATGTCGTTCACAAGAACCGAGCTAGTAATTATAATATTTCAATACAATCGAGCGAGATGTATAAAACGGTGTTCATTGTTCGTTTGACGCTAGAATTCATTTTGGCGGTGGGGTGGGGGCAGTTCCCGTAGCATAGTGGCTAACTTGCTGGACTGCGACATGGTTGTAAACGAGTTCGAACTTCAATCGCGCTATTACGCTCACTTTTGGACTAATACCCTTGGGAAATGTATGAACCTCCCTTCCCAACACCAGCTGTGGGTTAAATAGTACCAATAAAGATCTTCTAAAAGGACGTTCTACATATTAAAGAACCCACGAGGGTTGATATGCCTCTAAACAAAGTAACAAATAAGCAAAAAAAAAAAAAAAAATAGACCGTATTTTTTCCTTCCGAGTCTTATTTTGATCCAGCAAAAGTCACTATTAGAGAGAAGTAACACAACGATTATTATTATTATTATTATTATTATTATTATTATTATTATTTCTTGCAAGATGTTTCATTGGAGTCTGTGTGACAGCAAGTCTTCTCACGTCTCCAGAACTCTGCTGAGTATCCTTGCTCATCTTATCAGTGCTGTGGTCTAAATGTTTTAATTTTTCCTCTCATCTCCAGTTCATCCAGTTTTTGATAAAGAATTCAAACCATCCCGATGTTAAGATGAACTAGGATACTTAGAAGAATCCTGGAGACCTGAGGAGTCTTGCTGTCACTTAAAATCCAGGGAAAAACATCACTTAGAGCGGGGGTGAAAAGCTCGTAAGGGATAATGATAATAATGATCAGGGCCCTTGGAACAATCCATAAGAACCAAGAAAAGAGATTGAATGAAATGGAGATTAGAGGAAGAACTGAAACCATCTAGACCACAGCACTGTGAAATTGGTTATGATACTCAGAAGTGTCCTGGAAACCTGAGTAGAGTTACTGTCAGTTTGACTCAATTGTAAAAACTCAACAGGAATAATAATAATAATAATAATAATAATAATAATAATAATAATAATAATAAATAGTTCGAATTATAGTACATCTCATATATTATTTTTTTATTATTAAAAAACCCGTCCAAGATCTACTGTTTAATAAGAAAGAGTCGCCAAAATTTAAAGACTAATACAACATTTTAAGGCTTCATTCACGAGGTATATATATATATATATACCTGATAAATGAAGCCTTAAGATATCGTGTTAGTCTTTCAACTCTGACAACTCTTATAGATATATATATATCATCTAATGAATCGAATTGATGAAACTATCAAAAATAATATTTTACTCATAAGCAAAATCTGTTTTTCGTAAAAAAAATCCTCTTTTAGAGACCTGGCTTTCTTCATTATCGGATTGCGCATATTTTCACTTTAACATCATGGCGTGTTCGAGCACTTTCGTGGGGAAGGTCGGAAGGCAGACGTGTTGTCAGTCTTTCTTTCCTTCTCCTTTCTTCTTTTATAGTCTTATAAATATCCTTCTTTCTTCTTTAATAGATTTATAAATATCCCCTTTTATCGTGGTCTCACACTTTACACGTTGGTAATTAGATACTATGGTTATTATTAGTATTTTGATTCTTTGCAAGTTTTTCACACCACTTTTAACTGGTAGGTTTTCACTGAAGTCTGAGTGACAGTTAGCCTCTTTAGGCCTCCTGTACTCTTCTAAGAATTCTTGCTAATTTTATCAGTGCTTTGGTCTGGATAGTCTTGATACTTCCTCTGATCTCCAATTCCGATATTCTCTTTGTAAGGTCTTTAGAGACCGTTTTTGGTGTACCAATTGCAATTGCTATCACCATCACCCTTATATTCTACAGCTTTATTCAGCTCTCTAGCAAGATCCAAGTATTTGTATATATTTTAGCTTTCGTTTATTTTCACGTTGTGGTCTTTTGGAGCAGCACAATCCATTCGTTTGGAAAATCCGTTTGTATCTCAAAATCCTAGAGATTCTTATACGTATCATTTTCTAGGCGATATTCTGGTTTGTGCATATACCATTTGTCAACATGCTCAAATTTGAATCTCTTGCACAATTCCCTGGGGATCATCTTTCCCACCCAGTCGTGCCTAGTCTTGTATTCCTATTGTGACGTTACATCGTATTACGCAGCAGATTAATTTCGTCCGATTTTGTTTTAAAATAAAGAGAATAATTGAGTAGTAGAAAAGATAGAAACTGAAAAACGGAAGAAGAACGGAAACCATTTAGAGATAAGTGGGTAGAGCGTTCATCAATGGCACGGGAGACCGGGGTTCAATCCCCGGACAGGTCATACCAAAGACTCAAAAAATGGTACTTGATGCCGCCTTTCTTAACATTCAGCATTATAAAGTATGGATCGAGGGTAAAGTGGAGCGATCGAGGGAAAGGAGTAGTGCCCTCCCCTACACCTTGGTGTAGTAGCTAATGAAAAGGGAGTCGTCGAGTCACCTTCAACTACGGCCGCCAACTTTACTTTTTACTTTATTACAATAACAATGAGGAAAGTGCTACTGTTTTGAGCAGACGTGCTACTGTCGGAAAGTACAGGCATGAAAAATCTAACTGGCATAAAATGAATGAAAAAAATACGAAAACGAAAAGAGAGACAAGTACTTAGACCTTGCCAGAGAAAAAAAAGCTATGGAACATAAAGGTAACGTTGATACTAATTATAACTGGTACGCTTGGAACGATTTCCAAAGGCTTGGTAAGGGGTCTGGAAGAATTAGAAATCGGAGGAAGAGCCAAGATCATCCAAACTGAAGCATTGTTAAAGATCGACCAGAATACTGAAAAGAGTCCTGGAGACTTGAGGAGACTTGCTGTCACTCAGATTCCAATGAAAGACCATCACCTCATGCTAGTGTGAAAAACTGTGAAAAAAAGAGTAATAATAATAATCTATATCATAATTTTCTGATATTTGGATGTACGCTAGTGTAGAGCTGCAAAAATAAGCCATTATAGAATTTTTATCTATTTATTAACGCAATAGTGTTAAAATGTTCTACCTAAGAGGATGAAGGAATTTCCAATCCAATTTTAAACCGATACTAATTATAGAGTGGGGGTCTGCGTTCTCGCTAAGTGATTATTATAATTTCTCAATGAATTAGACGTATTTCAGAGAGTAATTTCCTTTATTTATTTGTACTTAATTATAATATAAATTTTATGTTTAGTATGTGATTCGACATTGAGGTTGCTGACCATCGAAGGTGTCCTTTAAGCGATAAATAATAATAATGATAATAATAATAATAATAATAATTGGTAAGGGGACTGGAAGACTTAGAAATAAGAGGATGAATAGAGGCCACGCAAACTACAACATTAAGATCGGCCAGAATACTGAGAAGAGTTCTGGATAATTGAGGGGACTTCTTGTCACTCAAACTCCCGTGGAAAATCATCAACAAATGCTGGTGTGAAAACTCTCAAAGAACTATAAATAATAACGATAATAATAATAATAGAGACTGGGGAAATTGGAGATCAGAGGAAGAATCGAGATTATCTAGACCACAGCATTACTAAAATCAACTAGAATATTCAGAAGACACCTGGACGCCTGAAAAAACTTGCAGTCACTCAGTGAAAAACCATCAGTTAATAAAAGTAAACTATTACTATTATTATGATTATTGTTGTTGTTGTTGTTGTTGTTGAAAATCTACTGGAGAACTGTTGTTATTTCAGCAGCAGCATTACCATATCAATAATAATACTGAGGAGGGTAGCGAAGCATTGAGGAGACTTAGTTTCACTTGATCTCCAACGAAAGTCAACTGAATATGCTGGTGTAAAGATGAAAGAAAATAATGATATATTCAGAACACAGCACTGAGTATTTGAGGAAACTTACTTTTACACAATTCATTGTGATTAGCACTATATACTCTTGGTGTGAAAAATAATAATAATAATAATAATAATAATAATAATAATAAGAAGAAGAAGAAGAAGAAGAAGAAGGAAAGACAGAGTATTGTCTAAACAACAGCACTGGAGAGACTGGAAATCTGCAGAGATTTGCTACCACTTTATATGCAACCACTCATTTAGTATGAACATGCAAATTGTAATAATCTTATGTATAAAAGAATGTGATTATATATATATATATATGTGTGTGTGTGTGTGTGTGTGTGTGTGTTGGGCACGCAATCTGGTTTCACTATAGTATAAAATTCCGTTGAATTTTAAAAATTCAAATATATCCATATTTTGTTCACGAGTAATTACTAAGTAGACTACACAACTTAATCTCTCTTCCTCCCTGCTCCTTTCTACTTTTTTCATTTTCTTTCATTTTCTTTCATTTTGCTTTCTTATCTTTCTTCTTTCAGTCTCCTTACATTCTTTCTCTCTTTTTCATTATTTTTCTCTCCTTCCAGATTATTCTCGCGTCATTTTCTTCTTCCTATTCTTTCTTTCTTTCTTTCTTTCTCTCTCTCTCTCTCTCTCTCTCTCTCTCTCTCTCTCTCTCTCTGTTTACTTGAACCCAAGCAGAAGAGGTGATCCATACGAAACTAATCCTGCCAATCTAAGAAAGAAATTATCCTAGTTTTGGTTATCCGTGCGAATCTCCAGGCGTCAGAATATCTTTTAAAACTGATTCTGATTTGTACACGTTTCTGCGTTCAAATCTTAATCTTTGCACAGTTCTTGGTGGATCGTTCTCTCCATCTCCATTTGGCCATGTTTATTTCTGCATTCATTCTGAAGTTGTTGCTTTCGCTTATTATAAGATTGGTTATCTAATCTCTATCTACACTGTCTGATTTTTGCTATTATACCATATCTTGTTCATATTGTCTTTTAATAATACTGGTTCTTATAGCACTGATTCAGTTCTCACGTCAGATGTCCTTTTCGCAACCCAAATATTTGTCGTTTCATTTGCATATATTATCATAATCATTATTATTTTAAAATGAAACAATGACCGTATATTGTAAATACAGCCTAGAAAAAAGTTCGATAAATGGTGAGATCAGGGATTTTTTATGGTTAAAGAAAATACTATTATCAACAATAAGACATGAGCGTTCTTGATTGTGAAAATCGAACACCGAGCTAACCGGCCATTTTTGAGAAGCAAAATTTAAAGTTTTTGATTATTCATCATCAACCAGAAAAGTAGTAGTAGTAGTAGTAGTAATAATGATAATAATAATAATAATAGACTTGAGGAGACTTGCTATCACTCAAAGTCAAGTGAAAGACCATCGGCAAACGCTGACGTGAAAAACCCTCAAATAATAATAATAATAATAATATCCAAACTACTACATTACAAAGATCGACCAGAATACTTAGAAGAGTCCTGGAGACTTGAGAAGACTTGCTGTCACTCAAACTTCAGTGAAAGACTATCAGCTAACGCTGATGTGAAAAACTCTCAAGGAGTAAATAATAATAATAATAATAATAATAATAATAATAATAATAATAATAATAATAATTGGGGTCTTAGATATATATATCCAATAACCAGGCAAAGAGACTGGATAAACTGCAGATTAGAGGAAAAACTGAAACCGTTCTGACCGCAGCACTACTAAAATTAGCACGGATACTAAGAAAAGTTCTGGAGATCTCAGGAAACTTGCTGTTATTCAGACTACAGTGAAAACCAACACTTTGAACTGATGTGAAAAATATTCAAGGAGTAAAATAATAATAATAATAATAATAAATAAATCTTAAATCAGGGATTAAATATTAAAAAAAGATTCTATTAATGTTTACTTAAGGAAACGCGCAACACGCGGTAAAAAATGGCGGGCAAGCTTGGTGACTGACTTTTACAATTAGGAATTTTCATCTATAAAAAATCACTTTAAAGGTGTCATAAAATAGTTCTGTCACGTATTGCAGTCTCGTTATATATTATCATCTGTGCAGTATCAGTTCACCATTAGTATTGTATTTAGTTTTATTTTCGTTTGAAGCGAAAAAGATTTACAAAACTAGTTCTTATCTATTGAGATAGACCGTATATTAAAATCATTATGCTGATTATTGATGATAAAATATATATTTAATATTAATGATTGTGACGCTAGTGCCTATAGAAATAATAATGATAATAAAAGAGAGGGGAAATTTTATGGAAGACGTATTTAATTAAATAGGAGATGATTAAGTCATGTTTAATTGAAAACATGAGTTGGGATAATGAATTTAAACAGCTTATAGTGATTGAACAAAGGAATATGATTATAATAAAAAATGATGAGGATAAGAATGTTAGAGTATTGAGTAAACTTGCTATCACTTAATCTCCAGTGAAAGATACTTGTATGTCTGTCAATAAATTACATATGAAAATAACATAAATGACTGGAAGAATTAAAGATCCAAAGAATTGAAACCATCCAAGCAACAGCATGGTTAAGTTAAGCAAGAACACAGACGAATGGCAAAGAATGTTGAAGATACTTGCTGTCACTTGATCTTCATTTATAAGTAGTTGATATTATTGAAGCAAAGGCTCACTAATACCCCCCCCAAAAAAATACAACACCATTCAATTGTGGACATTTAAAAAAAAATCAGAATACATAAAATTATAATCGGAGTGGTAAATAGACTTGTTGTCACTTGATCTATCGATGAAGCTACCAGATATTGCTAATCTCAATGATGATGATGATGATGATAATGAGGGTAATGATGATGAGGATAATGGGGATATGAAACAAACCTACAAACATGTCATATTTTTTTGTTTCGTTTTCTACTTTCACTTTCAGTTTCACTTGAATAAAGATTTATACGTAGGTACCAATACGTTCTAGTAGACTCACTTATAATCGTCTATAAACAACATTTAATTAATTTCTGATTATCTCATGACCTAATAGATCGTCGGGTTACCAATTTAGGTTCTTTCATGTAAGATCAAAACGAGCTGGCTTTGGCGGCGCCCATTTCCTCTTCGAGTCATGTGTGACAAGTTGTAACAGCAGGCGCTCGTGGTGTAATGGCTATCGTCATTGGAAGTGGACACGGTGACCCGAGTTCAAATCTTCGACGAAGTTATTTATATTTCACATAACATTTATACCTTTGGTAAAGGTATGCATCCTACTATTCTCCCACCAGCTAAGTGTAAATAGGACAGACTAGGTTCTTTAACCTTGGTATGGCAACCGGTCTTGGAGAAGGAAAACTTTGAATTCAAACCTGTTAAACTCCGCTTAAAAATTGATCTTGTGTCACACCCTTCGTGGTCAGAGGTGTTGGGTAAGTACCTACATTGCAATAGTAGCGGCAGGCAGAAATCCCTGACCTGACCTATTAGTAGAGATGGATTCATGCCTCTCTCAAGGGCATTAGTGAGAAGTGAAATCTCTATTAACCGTTAGGCCGACTCTGCGTCTCCTTGAACTATACACACATGTCTAAAGACACATTATAGGTTAAATAAAATCAGTATTGAAGGTATCAGCGATTTCATATCAAAAGTGTTTTTTTTTTTTTTGGTTATTATTGGTTACCTGTTATTTAATTCAAGAAGTGATGCTGTTGAAATCAGAGGCTAGGAATTAAATCTTTAGATAGTGAAGATTTTTAAAACAAATACGAAGAAAAACAAAACACATTTAGAATTATAAGTAATAAAGAAATATATATTCATTGATAAATTGTATACTCAACAAAATATTTTCATATTAATAAACAGATATTTTTTTAAACGGACACTTTTAAGAGAAATGTGAGTAGTTATTTTCAAATAATAATAATAATAACAATAACAATAATAATAATAATAATAATAATAATATGGAGAATAAAAAAATAGAAAAAGAAAAAAAATGTGTACACACTGCAATATCAAGATTTAAATTGCACAGGCACACAAAATAATGAAGGAATCTTCTTTTTTCAAAGTAATGGTCTTCTACCTTGAAATAGTGATAATTAGCTAATATTTTAGCCTGTAATCACTTCTGAAACAGTCTGAATTAAGAAAATACAACATATTGAGATACATCAATAAAATATAAAAAAAGAAATAACATGAATCAATAAAAAACATGTATCATTACGTATGAGCATGCATATGTATATGTATAATTACAATATTACATCATGTCATATATATATATATATATATATATATATATATATATAGTGTGTGTGTGTGTGTAAGTGTTTGTACGTATGTGTACGTATATATTCATGAATAACATGACGTGTTTATAACGATATCCATATTAATTAGTAGTCGTATGATATGTGTGTGTATACATGTGTGGTATGTCAGCTTGTGCATGTGTGTGTATGTATGTCTATATGAATGTGTATATCTGTGCATATCATGACATGTGTCCATAAAAATTGCCACACACACACACAAGCATGTATGTATATATATATATATATATATATATATATATATATATATATATATATATATATATATATTGAGCGTGGGTGGAGGGATGGTAAAAATATAGAAAGGATTTAAAAAAATGATCTTGTAGTCAATCAATAGTTGATTAATGGATAAGAGGTGTATATTTTTAAGGTTTCTTTTAAATACACACACATACACACACACAGTTACACGCGTGCACACACACACACACACACACACACACACACACACACACACACACACACACACACACACACACACACACACACAGGCGCATGAAACACACTTATCCGCATACACACATGTATATATATGTGTGTGTGTATTTGCTTATTCATATATGTGTATATTTTTGTATTTGCGTATTAATATAGATCATATATATGTACATATATATATGACTCTTTTGTTTGTATACATTTGCACGTGGGAATGTTTGTTGTTAGGGTATACATTATAACCCCCCACACACATACACACAAACATATATATACGCACACAGGTATGTGTGTATGTATCTGTGTGTGTAGTGTGTGTGTGTGTGTATGTGTGTGGATAGATACAAATACATGCATGGACATTTTTCATACATATTTTATTTATTCATTTATTTGATTATTTATTCATTTATTTATGCAATTTTGCTAAACTTACCTTCTAGCATATCCAAAGTAATATATATGCTGTAAAGTGCATGAAATGTTGGTTTGTTTGTTTTTTTAGGTATCGACGCTCTTCAATCAACACTCCTATAAAAACTTGTTGCTTGTCAAATGCCTTGGTAATACAGCGGCCATATTGTGTATTGTCTACTGATCTGTTTCAGGGAGCCGTAGAGCTCCACACTATTAAGTTCTTTTTAGATTTATTTATTGGTCTAATTTCTTTAAAAAAATGACACAGTTACTTGGGGCAAAACGTTTGATTTTTTAAAAAATCTTAAAACAATGTTTAATCGACAACTGTTTCTTTTGAAATGTAATTTTTTTCTTTTTCCTAATATTTCCAATTTTTATGTTATTTAAAAAAAATATGTCGATTTGATTTCCTTACAGATTTGATATCATTGCCCCAAGGGTTGTTTTTCTTGTTATTTGTCTTTTTTGTGAATGTCTAAGTGTCAATTTTCTATTGTATTTATTGTTGTAAGTTTGTACAATTTCAAAAAAAAAAAAAAGCTTTGTTTTTTAATGTTTTGCTTGATACATATGTATATATTAAAAAAAGCAGAGCTTCAGACAGATCCCTTTTTGAACTGTTTAAATTTGTCAACGTTTCTTTTTATTTTTCACCTAAAAAAAAAGAATTTTTTTGTTTCTTTTATTGTTCTTGACACTATTTGTGTCGATTCCTAATATCCAAACAAAAACAGTCTAGTGACAGCAATATCTTTCGATATCGAGCGACTTTGTATCCTTAAAGGTAGTCTTAAAGTTATTGATTTAATAAGTAAGAAATATCTTAATTTATGTCAAGATATAGACATATTAACAGTGTATAAACTGATTAATTTGTAGTATTTTTTAAATAGAAATAGTTTGTCTTGTTCGTTTCTTAGGTATATTTCAGTTTGACAGATGAAAATACTTATGATATATGACTTATTTAGAAAAAGGGTAACTTTTTAAGAATTACTTGTTTTTTGTTTCTTTTTTTCCCAACCCCTTTATCAAAAATTTTAATTTATTCAGTTTTAAATAAATAAATAAATAAATAAATAAACAAAAGTAAATTTGTTTGTTTGTTTTTTGTTTATTTTTAAAGTTTCTTTAAGTTAATTTTCTGCGTGGTTCTTTTTCGATGCATCCATTGCACTCCCAAAAGACGAGATATTGCTACCTTTATCAATCAAACCCCTTAGATTGAAAAGGTTTTTCGTTTTCGTTAACTAGGCTTTTTTATTTTCTTAAAAATTTTAAATGGCACAACAGCAATATTTTTAACTGCTGTTAAAAAACGCTGATGCTTTTAATAAATGGCGTGTGCCTTTCTCGATATATATATACGTATAGATATATATATATATTTCTCAAAATCTCTTGATTTCTTTCTTTCTTTCTTCGTCCTTAGAGGCTTTCATTAGTTGAACGTCGTTTCGTCCATGTAGCAGCGTGGCTGTTGGTGTTGTTGTTGTTGTTGCTGCTGTTGTTGTCGTCTTAACAAATTGTGAGAACTAGAATTAAAAGACGTCTTTAACTTGTAGACGTTTATAATTACCTTATATCTATAAAACAAAAATATTTAGATCCTCATCAAAGCAAATCCCGCTAATTATTATTATTATTATTATTATTATTATTATTATTATTATTATTATTATTATTATTATTATTATTATTATTTACTGACACTGCTAAAATTTCAAACCTTTATTTAGCATACGAACGAATATTTTATACCTAAATTTTATATACATATAGATATATGAAAGGAATGTATGTATATGTATATCTTTATTGATAGATAAATAAATGGCCATGTAACTATGGGAGATCTTGTACGATTTTTCTTAAAGCTAATGATTTATATTATAGAAATTCTTACCTTACAAAATTATTCATACGAGTACATATATGTGACTTAATGGGTTAGTTATGGAAGGAAAAAAATTCATTTTTGATTTATATTGTGTGAGGAATTTTCTGGAATTTAATTACGAGTAGGTTTTGGCCAAAATTACTTATTCTTCTTACCGTAGAAAAGAAACGACAATAAAAGACCTCTAGTAGATAAATTTGTATATTTATTTACCTAGTTATTCAAATAATTTAAAAAATACGTATATTTTCCTTATTATATCGCATTGAACATCTCTCGATCACTGCCTATCAATCTATCTAAATATATATATATATATATATATATTTATATATATGTATATATATGTATGTATTGTTTAATAGCTAGAGATATTAATAGCTTTCTTTCGGAATATATACATATATATATCTATATATATGTATGTATATATATATATATATATATATATATTATATATATATAAATATATATGTATGCATGTATGCGTTTTTACAGGCGTACATATATAAATACATATATAGATACACTGATTACTTAGAAACAAACAACAACAGCAACAACAGCAAGGAAGCAGGCGATTTCTATACAAAGGAGACCAAGACAGGTTTTGCTACGATTACGTATTACAAATTGCAATATCCTTGAGAGGGAGTTATTTAACACAATTAATAACGTCAGTAGCTTTTTTTTTTTTTTTTTGTTCTTTACTTATTTTCAATCACTCTTATACGTCATAGAGGTATTCACAGAGGAAAGAATGAAATAACAATGTATATATATATATATATTAACAAGTCAAGGGATAACACTTTTAGGGTTCGGATTTTAAAATCTCTTAAACCAAAGGTTTAGAAGGTTTTTAAAAAAGGTCAGGATTTTACGTTTTTCCACTCTTTCTTCGGAAAAATATTCAAACAAAATTTATTTTAAAAATCTAAATGCGTTCATTGGCCCTAACAATTTCCTTTTTTTTTCTTGTTTTTAAAAGAAGAAAGTTTGACTGTTTTTTTTTCTTAAAAGGGGGTTTAATTTTTAAAAAAATCTTTTAAAATTTTATTCGTTCATACTCTTTCAACACAATCTCTTCTATTTACACGAATGAAGAAAGTGGTAGAAAAACTGACACATACAGAATTGGGTTTTTATATTTTTCTTCTTCCTCAATTAGTTATATATATATATATTTATATATCCGAAACATAAAGTGCTAGAAAATTCCTTTGCAAAACCGTATCGGCTGCTAGCTTATAAAAGTGGCTTCGTTGAGAATATTAGTAAGAGCCAGCATAAAAAATGAGGTTCGTATCGATTTTATTCTTCTTCGTGAACCACTGCATTAGACTCAATATTTACTGGCTTGCTGCGGTAATAGAAAAGAAGAGTCACACTCCCGTATCCACCAACAGCACAACTGCTACATTTAACAATCAAACGATGACAACGACAACGATCAGACCTTTTTCCATTAAAGTTATTTTTCTGGACGAATATTTTATTCTGTCTTGTTTTTTTTCTTCGGTTTTTTAAATAATTTTTAAAATTTACTTTTTCTTATATATATTTTTAGAAATTAATTATATAAGTAAATACATATATATATATATATAAAGAGAGATATATATATTCTTTTTTTCTTTATCTTATGTTAGATAGAGAGAAATAGAAGAGATAGAATTAGAATTGGTTCCCCTTATCCAATCAGAATGGACACACTGTTGCTGGTCCACTACGGTGATAGATGACTTTATAATGAAGAAATAAGGGGATAAAAATTTTTTGAAGAAAGAAAGATAAAAGATGACAGATTCGCTCACACACACGCTGCGTAATCCAGGGTGCCAAATTATAAAGCCTTTTTTATATATATATCCACGGCTATTTCGTTGATGGCTTTTTCTTCTTCCTCGTCTTCTTCGTTTTTAGAGCTGTTTTTTCTTGATTGCTTTAATAAAGACGGGTTTTAATGATCTTTTAATATTCATATATGTATGTATATATATATATTTATATATGAGTAAAATTACTTGTGTTTAGATGTAGGTATGTATATATACATATATATATATATCCTTTTCTTGTCATCGATGGGTAGCCATCATTATCTGTTTCTGAAATTTACTAGTAAAGTATAGTTCCTTCTCGAAAACATTTCATCACGTCCCTTACGTAATTCCTTTCTGGATTGTAGAAATATGTATTGACAGGTGGTAGTTTTAGACTGACGACTTGAGTTTTAAATTAAAAGTCTGTATCCTGGGTTCTTTGTGGTGCTTTGATATATCTGGGCTATTTTTTCTTTAAATTGGGTTTTATCAAGAGTCATCAAGTAGCCACACACAGGATTTTCTCTTTCTTTTTTTTAAATTTTTTTTTTTAATTTGAAAAAATATCTTTTCTCTTTTTTGTTTTTTGTTTTTCTTTTGATATATATTTTTATATTTTTTGTGTTTCAAATATATATTTTCTTATTTGGTGATACTTTTTTTTCTTTTCTTTTTTTCTTCTTTCTGGGGTAAAATTGTGTACCTTCGTAATATTTTTCCTTCTTTTTTCCTTTCTCTTTTATTTTTGATCTGGGTAACGGCCTCCGTTTGTAAAATGAGTCTTTTTTCTCCAAAGCCTTCGTTTTTTTTTTAATTTTTCTCTTTTATTTTTTGTTTTTTTTTTTTGTTTTTTTTCGTTTTTCAAAGAGAGAGAGAGAGAGAGAGACAGAAACAGAGGGAGAAAGAGAATGAGAGAGAAAGAGGGAGATATATATATATTTTCTCACCTTATTAAAAATCACAATAGTCCGGTTTTATATTATTATTGTTATTATTATTATTATTGTTATTATTATTGTTATTATTATTTAGATATATATCCGTTTTTTTTATATCCCTTGAAAGGGTTTAAAAATTTTTTTCAATTCAACCCTCCTCTCTTCAATCGAGTGATTTGTATCACCATTTCAGTTCCTGTGCGGCTACCCGTACCTCTTCGTTTGTAACCCGTTGCATTGTGGCATTATAAGCCAACCATACGCTTGTTCAGTAGGCCAGCACTCGGTCCGATGGTGAGATTCAAGTTGCCCGGATGACAAACGAAGACGAGGCTCTGAATATGCGTATATATAGCTAACAGCATGATGATTTGCTATGGTGCTGGCTATAGTGTATTAATATAAGACCTACTCGCTACATTTTACACACACACCCATAGACGCACATACATATACAAAATAAAAGCAGAAACACACACACATAAATACACATATTTATTCATTTATCTATTTATTTATAAAACACGAATTAAAATTCATATTCACACAGTAACACATTAAATAAAATGCTCTAACAAAACGCGCATTTTTTTATAACAAAAATAGCACGAAGAACGATCTTATCAATGAATGAAAATATTGATTTAAAAAAAAATCCTCATTTGTAAAAATAAAAAAAATGAATAAATAAATTTAAAGGAATTTAAAAACATTCGTGGAGTTCTCCTACATTGCATGCTGATGAAAAACAAAGACAAAAAATTATCTTCTATAGATGCAACAAAAATACAAGCATTTATGAATTTATATGTATAAAGAAAATAAAAATGTGAGACTTGCATATTAACATGCGTAACATTATCGTACACACAAATGAAAAAAAAAAAAGGCAAAATAAAAAAAAACACCTGTAAATTCGATAATACATAAGACATTTTAAGCATTTACAAAACACACATAATACACACAAATCTATCTATCTATCTATCTATCTATCTCTGTGTGTGTTGCATACAAATTATCAAATACATATATCTCGTATACGTTACACACACACACACACACACACACACACACACACACACACACACACACACACACACACACATATATATATATATATACGTATGTGTGAGTGTGCGTATGTGTAAATGTTCAAGTATGAAAAAACAAGGTATTCTAAGATTTATTCATGGTTTTCGCACACACACACACACACACACACACACACACACACACACACACACACACACACACACACACACACACATATATATATGTATATATATTATTCATATACATGAAAAATGTTCAAACTATTTTCATATATATATATTTTTTTTCATATATATGAAAAATGTTCAAACTATTTACACACACACACACACACACACACACACACACACACACACACACACACACACACACACACACATATATATATATATATGTATATATATTATTCATATACATGAAAAATGTTCAAACTATTTTCATATATATATATTTTTTTTCATATATATGAAAAATGTTCAAACTATTTACACACACACACACACACACACACACACACACACACACACACACACACACACACACACACACACACACACATATATATATATATATATATATATGAAAAATGTTCAAACTATTATATCATCCACACACACACACACATATAAATATATACATATATATATATATATATATATATATATATATATATGTAAATGAAAAATGTTCAAACTATACATAAATCATCCCCTGTATACCTTTTTTTCATCTTTGAACATCTACACACACACACACACACACACACACACACACACACACACACACACACACACACACACACACACACACACGTGCACACGTGCACACGCACACGCACACGCACAGAGAAAACTACTCTGTCCGCATGGATCAGATTATTCTGACTGCATTCTCTGAAAAGCCTTACCCTCCTCGAAAGAAGAGAGATGGTCTTGGAATGATACAGCCTGATGTTGAAGCTCCAATTCCGTAGATACACGGAGTGCTGAGTACTCCTTTCTACTTCTATATTCGCTTTGACCCGTTAGGGTCCCATCTGTGATTCAAAAAGATCTATTAGCAATTTATTTGTATTAAATAGGAATGTCTGATATTTTATAGCCATGTGCAAAAAATACAGAAATGTAAATATAAACATATAATGTACGCAATTCCCTAATCTCTAGGCATAAAATAACCCCAGACAAGTTCACACACACACACACACACACACACACACACACACACACACACACACACACACACACACACACACACACACACACACCTTATAGCATTTGAATTTAAGATTGTTTCCTATAATTCTATTAAACTCTTATTTGTATTCTTTTAGTTCTAATTTCGGGGTTAAAATAAGTTAGAAATATTCTCTAGTTGAGTGTTTTTTTTAAAAATCAGGCCATGATGAAAAAAAAAAGAAAAGAAAAAACGAAAAAGAACACAAAAATATCTTCGCGAATTTAACAGATTTTAATCTATTTCTTTTCTTTTGTTTAACAATAACAACCCAACGATGAAGAGCTTTGTATTTCAGTTTTTATTAAATAAAAATAACACACAAATCATTATTAAAAACATTTTATGAGAGATATACTCTCAGTTCAGTCGTGCTGCTTGAACTCTAAACTCTAATAGCCTAGAAAAAAAGCTAGATGGGAACTACACAAATATGTTGCGTGCTATTTTGAACAAATCCTGGAAGCATCATCCAACAAAATAGCAGCCACTTACTTCCCATCTCGGAAACCATTCAAAGAAGACATGAAAGACATACAGGGGAAATAAGAACGTATTCATAAATGACGTTCACTAATGGATTCCGACAAATGGCCAAACCTATGCTGGCCAACCAGCAAAGACTTACATTCATCGGGTCTGTGCGGACACCGAGGGCCGTTTAGAGGACTTACTAAAAGTGATAATTGATAGGAAGGGATGGTTTGTGTGTGTGTGTGTGTGTGTGTGTGTGTGTGTGTGAGAGAGAGAGAGAGAGAGAGAGAGAGAGAGAGAGAGAGAGAGAGAGTCTGTGTGTCAAGAGAATCTGTGCTGTCGACATGCCATGATGATGATTGCAAACATCTCTATATCATAGTACACATATTCGATTTGTATATATATTTACTATTAGACAGCATAAACGTCACATTGTAGCAAGATTTCTGCAAGCGTAATAGGATCATATGTTCCGAGTTAGAGGATAAGATAATTTTCAATTGAACTTTTAGTTTGATATTAGTAGTGTGCGGTCTTCATTAGCACTTTTCTCGATTGTTATAATTTCTCAAGAGAGATAAGCAACAAATGCAAATTAGAGTGCATTTTCCCATTTTTTATTCCTATATTTGTTATTGATTACAATGCAAATTCTGCAATTGGTGTGTGACACAGAAATTAACGTAATGGTCGCTGAAGGCGTCCTTTAAATGATTATTAAAAAAAGATTATATTAAAAAATAACAACAAAGAAATATTCAGATTTGTTATATCACTTTGGTTCATATATATATATATATATATATATATATATATATATATATGTATGTATATATATATATATATATATATATATAGCTATGACTAGAATGCACTAAAATGCAGAGTAATACAACAATATAATTCAAGTATAAAAAAAAGATTATAATGAAAAAGGATCAAAACTCACGACTCACAGTTTTAGATTAAAGAATCGTGTTTTATTCTTATTTTATAACTATATATATATATATATATATATATATATATATATATATATATATATATATATATATATATATATATTTCAGATGTGTGTTTGTGG
>CAUZXS010004270.1:0-23076 GCA_963585895.1 Sepioteuthis lessoniana
GGTGCCCGTAACAAACAAGGGGGATAGCTCCCTCATTTACATGTATATTACATGGTAGTATCTGTGATTCTGAGTTTCATGTTTTACGCATTCGTCTGAAAGAAAAGCTCTATCATAGATATTCAGCACTATTTAATAATCATCATCATCGTCATGTCGTGCCGCTAGCACGGATATCACTGACCCTCTCTCGCTATTTTTCCCTATCGTTCATCGCCTCTGGCAGGTCTTCAGGACTACATCCCGTATCCTCACATAGCTGCTGTATGTTTGAGCTGCTGGTTCTGCTTTTGCTCAGCCATATGTGGGGGTCCATAGGAGTACATCCCTTAGGAGCTCGTCTCTACTTCTCCAGTAGTGTCCTGTGTGTCTGGTTCGTCTAATTTGGATTGTTCTCGTGATGGGAGGCAGGCAGCCGTATAGTTGGTGCTTTGTGGGGTGTTGCCGCCAGGACTTATTCAATATTGCTCGCAACACTCGGGTGTAATTGCCGTCTAGCTTCTTCTCCAGCAGTTTTGTTAGCGTCCAAGTAATGCATCCATACAGCAGTATCGACACGACCGCTGCCTGGAAGGAACTGCGTTTCATTTTATCGGTCAGGTCTGATTTCCATATGATCGATAGCTGTCCATACCTTCGTCAGCCGCGTGTCGATGTCTTTTTCGTTTGATGAGACACTGCTTCCTAGGTAGGTGAATTTGTCCACCAGTTTCAGAGAGGTTCCCTCTAGTGTGGAAATATCGCCTGCTTGATTAAATCACATCTATTCAGTTTTGTGTGCATTGACATGGAGGTCAATGCCTGCGGCGGCTTGTTCCAAACTATGCAGTAGTGTTTCGGCTTGGTTGGGCGTATTTGCCAGTATCGCTATGTCATCGGCGTAGTCGGCGTCGTTAATTGTTTTTGTGGGGTACCTTCTGCTTCTTTTCTTTGTCAGCTCGAAGTCGTTTTCTCTGATTTTATCGATCGATGTTCTAAGCACGTAGTCTAGGCAGAGGATAAAGAGGAATGGAGCTAGCGTGTCCCTTTGTAGTACTCCTGCTACAATGTCGAAGTATTCTGTGTCTCCATTCAGTGAACGTACTTTCACTTTAGTGTTTCTATAGAGAATCGTTATTGCTGTTACGGTGTCTTTTGTTAGGCCATATGCTTGTAGGATTTGTTTCATCTTCCCTCTGTGAATTGAATCTAAGGCCTTAATAAAGTCGACAAATTGTAATGTCGCTTGTAGGATTTTTGCCCGTACGCCTTCAAGGATTCTACAGATGGTCAATATTTGTGAGGCCGTGGACCTATTTCTTCGGAAGCCATTTTGGTTTTTCCTAAGAATATTGTCGATCTTGGGTTCTATGCGGTTTCGTAGTAGGGCATTGTAAATTTTGGCTGCTATGGATGTAAATGTTATACATCGGTAGTTCTTGGCTAATCCGAGGTTACCGTTTTTAGGGAAGGTGGGTGCATCCCTTCATCCATCTATCAATCGGATTTTGATTATAGACTGCGTTGCAGTGTCGGCGCAGTATGTCGTTGAATTGTCTGGTCTTCCATACTTCTGGGCGAATTTCATCAAGCCCTGCAGCTTACCTATTTTTAATTTAAGAACAGTGTTGAGTTCTTCTTGAGTAAACGGTCCTTGTATAATGTCCAATCTTTTACTAATAATTCTGGTGATTAGTTCATGTGTAACTTCGGAGGGTTTCCTAGTAGATTTTCGAAATGTTGTTTCCACAGTTTTATACTTTCCTGTTGATTTACAGCTTTCAATTTTAGTTTGGTTGTGCTCTTCCTTTTACTCATTTCGTTTATTGTTTGCCAGGCTATCCTAGACTACATATCTTCTACTGAGTCTCTAATCTTATCTATCTCGTTTTGTATGCATTCTGTCTGTTCTTTTAGATATATGCCTGTTAATCGATATTGTGCCTTTTTTTTTAGTTTTATGGCATTTGTGTTTGTTGGGTTTTTCCTATAGCTTTTGGAGGCAGTTTTCACATGTGCACGTTTTTCTCTAACCGCTAACGTTTCCCATGGGATTCTATATTTAGTTCTAGGTTTTGTTGGAATAAACTTCACTGCCGCCTCTAGGTGCGTATTGACGAAATTCTCATATTCGTCATTTGGGGTTCCTATTTCTGTCTTCTCTTGTAATGTCTCGAATCTGTTTCTTAATTCTTATACATATTTATCTTTAATATCTCAGTTAAGAAGGGCCCAGTCATAGTGTTTGGTGGTCGCTGTTCGTGTGACGTTTTTTCGTAGGCTTAGTCTTATCTTTGCTGTGACTATTCGGTGACACACCCTCAACAGAGGAGTATGCCTCGCAATTCGAATTTAATAATATTTGTTCAAAACACTTCTTATGTAACTGTATAATGTGTGCCAAAAACAATCAACCGTGGTTTTATTATAGACATGCATTGGAAATTATTTTACTATAAAAATTCATTGAAAAATAATTTATTATAAAATTGAATTTTTATATCATTTTTACTATAAAAATGAATGGCAAATCAGTTTCCTATTAAACTTCATTAGACCATTATTCTATAATAAAAAAGGCATCGGAAATGCTTTTACTATAGATTATTATTGTTTCTTACGTTGGGTCCTCCATTAACTCACCAAACGAGCTAGTGAGAGCCATAGGCCTCTCTCTCTCTCTCTATATATATATATATATATATATATATATATTGTGTACTTATGTGGCAAGTCGTTATCTAAACATGTTCGGCAAAAGATCGCATATTGTTTTCTTTTCAAGATCGATCAGTGAAGACGTCTAAGTCGTCTTGATATTTTTCTTATGTCTGGTTCAAGGTGATGGAGAATGTGCCTAACATTGACAAACCCAAGTTCCCGGATGAAAGAAATATCCTAATTACAATACAAAAATCATATATAAAAATAACAATAAAAACTGCTTACAAATCCTGGAAACAATAACCATAAAAAAAACTACGATAAATAAAATAGGATTCAACACAGGTATTAACATATTAAACATATTCAATAACTAACCCTACCACCCATCACAACATTATGAGCCAACCTTATGTTAAAAAAAAACACTTCAAATAAGTATAAACAAAACTAACCCCCCACCAAAAAAAACGAGCACAACCCCTGAGCTACTGGCACTATTTACAGAATTACATTTTAAAAGCAAGTGCCATAATCTCCAAGAGCAAAGACGTCCTTACACAGTAGTAATTTGCTAAAACAAAAGTTACATCACTTTTGTAACAGATTCTCCCCTGATGATGGCCCAAAGTCGGGCAGAAAGTACTAGGGATACATACAACTATGGACAATACCTAAATCAATTCCCCTCCGAATACGATAAAAGTAATACGGGAATTCGAACGGATCCAAAAGAAGATATGTATGCATAAGGTGTCTATTATGTTTAATGAAATTTGCATATATATATATATATATATATATACATATTTATATATACATATATATCTATACAAATATATATATATATATATATGTATATATATATATATATATCCCAGGTCTAGTCATACCAAAGACTTAAAAAATGGTATTTGATACCCCCTTGCTTAACACTCAGCATTATAAGGTACGTATCTAGGGTAAAGTGTTGCAATCCAGGGGAAGTAGTAGCACCCTCCTTACACATTGGTGTTGTGGCAATTGAAAAGGGAGTCTTCCGGTCGCCCTCGACTACAGTCCCCAACTTTACTATATATATTTAAACATACATACATATATATACATATATATCTATACAAATATATATACATATATATATATATATACATATATATCCCAGGTCTAGTCATACCAAAGACTTAAAAAATGGTATTTGATACCCCCTTGCTAAACACTCAGCATTATAAGGTACGTATCAAGGGTAAAGTGTTGCAATCCAGGGGAAGTAGTAGCGCCCTCCCTTACACCTTGGTGTTGTGGCAATTGAAATGGGAGTCTTCCGGTCGCCCTCGACTACAGTCCCCAACTTTACTATATATATACATATATATAGCATTAGTTTTGCTTACTGAGAACACAATTATATTAGAGCAACAAAATATAACTGATTCTTGGAGTCCTACACACATAAGTAATAAAAAACCCAACCTCAATAAAATTATTTTTTATTAATTTTTTATTCCTATACTAAAGTATTCAAATGTCTGCTGCTACTACTGCAATTAAAACCCTGATT
Organism: Sepioteuthis lessoniana; assembly: GCA_963585895.1. Classification (NCBI taxonomy): domain Eukaryota; kingdom Metazoa; phylum Mollusca; class Cephalopoda; order Myopsida; family Loliginidae; genus Sepioteuthis; species Sepioteuthis lessoniana. The sequence goes on from CAUZXS010004270.1 coordinate 4,202, forward strand.
TGAAAACAAATGCCACAATATAAAACGAGTATAAACACTTAATACTTAATTCTTACAAAGTTGTAATGTAAATGCAAAACTTTTATCGCTTTTGCAATATATACATCTTCTGCTGATGCCTAAGATGGGTCCAAAATACTTGGAAACCAATTAATTACAAACGGTTTTTTAGCCAATACCTACCGGATATCATAACATCCATACGGCAACTTGAAAGGATCAAAACAAAAATTTGCATTCAAAATATATCTATACAGTTTAATTAAATATGCCTTAACGAGGAAATGCACCCCAAATGCACACACACACACACACACACACATAAATATATATATATATATATATATGTGTGTGTGTGTGTGTGTGTGTGTGCAAAATGCCAAAAGAGCCAGAAGTAATCAACGTAGGTTTCAACAACCGGCTCATCAAGATAATTCTGACGAAAGAGGATTGACCCAAATAATAAGGATGCCACCAAAAAGAATTAAAAAAATCATAACTGCCCCATTTTATTTGCCAAATAAGCAGGCTTTTCGTTAAGTATCTCCGATCTCTGGTTGAGTAATTCGTTATAATTATTGTAGGAGGCTGTAGGTAGTTTTTCCTCTATACATAAGAGGCAATATTAATCACCAACCCTATATTTACGGCATTTTTTCAACCTCCCATCTATATATATATTGAAATGATAGATTGTAGTGAATCTGACAGTATGGAAGAAAATACGTGGAGAGTTGGATAAATCAAACACTTAACTCAAATTAAATGTGTGATATTTCGTTCGATTTCTTTCATCAAACTTCTTCAGACAGGGACCGTTTTCTGAGTTTTTCTCTTTAAAAAGCATGCGAGGAGAAATGATAAGATGATAGAGAAGGTATAGTTGTTGCAGGAAGAAGGGAGGTATTTAAAGTCAAATGTATCAGATTTCATTAAAGATATTTTTGTTACCACCTACACACCACTATGTAGACAAATTTCTGTGACATCACATAATAGTCAACATCTTTCCACGAAACAAGATATGCCTTCAACTAACCATTCCCTTTCTTATCAACTCCCAAAAATCTATCCCCACTTTCAAAACAAAATTATCTTTAATGAAACCTGATACATATAACTTTAATTCCCTCCCTGCTTTCATGCTGCATCTGTTCCCTCTCCAACTTCTTATCGATTCTCCTCACATGCTTTTAAATAGAAAAACTCAGAAAATTTTCCCTGTCGGAAGAAGTTCGATTAAATAAAACCAAACGAAATATCACACATCTAAATCTAAGTCAAGTGTTTGAGTTTCCACATATTTTCTATTATATATATATATATATATATATATATATATATATATATATATATATATATATATATCCTGGTCCATTAGTCTATTGGGTTGAGTGTTCACCAATAGCCTGGAAAACCGGGGTCAACTCCAGGTCGAGTCATACCAATGACTCAAAAAATGGTACTTGATACCTCCTTGCTTAACACTCAGCACTATAAGGTACGTATCTCGGGTAAAGGATTAGAACCTTTCCCTACATTTCCGTGTTGTAGCTATTGAAAAGGGAGCCTTCAGTTCCGTGACAACGGTTGCCCACTTTACTTATATATATATATATATATATATATATACAACTTTTTTTAACAGAAAATTATATGATTCTAAGTATTTCTATCTAACACTAGTAATTTACAAGCAATTGTATGGTTTCAAGTATTCTTATCTAATATCAACAATTTACAAGAAATTATCTATTTTATGTATTATTATCTAATAATTTGCAATATAATTCCAATTGACTAATTATAATTATAATAAATAATTTCTTAATAAAAATAATTGGAACAAAGTTATTTACTATCAAGTATTCTTAACTAATACGAGAAAATTATTATGGTTTGTAAGAAATACTACAAACTAAGAACATTGTTATATTGATTGTTCATTTCTATCTCCATACTTTTTTAACACAGCTTGTTTTGAAGAAAATGAACGTTTCATTCATAGTTCATTTCTGTCTTTGATAAATACAGCTTCAGTCTCGATACTTTTTTAACACAGCCCGTTAATTTGGAGAAAATGAACGTTTCATTCATTGTTCATTTCTGTCAGGGTAAATAGAGCTTCAGTCTCCATACATTTTCAACACACTTCGTATGATGAAGAAAATGGACGTTTCATTCACTGTTCATTTCTGTCTTTGGTAAATAGAGCTTCAATCTGTATACTTTTTTTAACGCAGCTCGTTGTTTTGAAAAAAAAATGGACGTTTCATTCATTGTTTATTTCTGTCAGGGTAAATAGAGCTTCAGTCTCCATACATTTTCAACACTCTTCGTATGATGAAGAAAATGGACGTTTCATTCACTGTTCATTTCTGTCTTTGGTAAATAGAGCTTCAATCTGTATACTTTTTTTAACGCAGCTCGTTGTTTTGAAAAAAAAAAAAAATTGACGTTTCATTCATTGTTCATTTCTGTCTTTGGTAAATAGAGCTTCAATCTGTATACTTTTTTAACGCAGCTCGTTGTTTTGAAAAAAAAAATGGACGTTTCATTCATTGTTCATTTCTGTCTTGGTAAAGACAGCTTTAGTCTCTAGACTTTTTCAATATATCTCGTATTTAGAAGAAAATGAACATTTCATTCATTGTACATTTCTGTCTTTCTAAATACAGCTTCACTCTCAATATCTTTTGAAAATACCTAATATATATATATATATATATATTTATATATATAAATACACATTGATAATCCAGATATATACCTTTAGATTATAAGCCATATTCAATTGTAGACGCAATGATGAGTTCTGAGCTGTCGTTATTCAGCCGAAGGGAGGATATACGTGTTATTAGTTAGTTAGACCCAATTCTTTTGCCCTTCAGTTTATTCAACACCATTAAATATTAAAGGACATTTCATGTAGATTATTAACTAGATGATACAAGTAAACGCAGACAAGTCCCCAGGTTATTAATCTGCCTTTAAATTGAATTTACGAGTAAGTCAGAAGAGTCCGTTTTGGTACACTGCTTACAGATGAGACACTTAAGAAATAGATTAAACCAAATTAATTATGAGAACGTGCCAGTCATTCCAGTCGTTGTTCCTGTACTTGGAACAGTCCAATAGAGTATTGACAAACGGTTGAAAGAACTGGAAATCTTGGAATATTCGAAATCCTTTCTTGAAATAGAATACTGAGGCGGGTGCTGGAAGTTGAAGATATACTGCCACGTGATCCCTTCAAACTGCAATCAGAAATTTGGATATTACAGGAATTTTGAGGAGACTTGCTATCGATAGTTTGATTTGGTTTTACAGCATATCAACCATTGTAGGTTATTTAATGAACAGTTATATGTCAAACAATTCAGTTTAATTTACAGTTAGATGTCAAAACAGTTCTATAACAAACAATTCAGTTTAGCATAAGTACACTGCTTAGTTCTATTTGACCCATAGATAGCACCCAATCAGGTGCTACCACATGGGACCAGAGTTGACCTGGCAGCAATTGTAATAAAGGAGTACTCCAAATTCCCCAAAGCTCCTGAATTACTGGAATCTCACCATCAGAATGTTTATTCATGTCCAGAAGATTCGTTTGGGGAGTCTTACCCCTGTGCAGGGTTATTAGTAAAGTAAAGTTGGCGAACGTAGTCGAGAGCGACTCGAAAGTTCCCTTTTCAATAGCAACTACTCTGAGGAGAAGGAGAAGGTGCTACTCCGTTCCCTAGATTGCTTCACTTTACCCTTGATCCATACCTTATAATGGTGAACGTTTAGCAAGGCGGCATCAAGTACAATTTTTTGAGTATTTGGTATGAATCGACCAGGGAGAGAACCTCAGTCTCCTGCACCAACGGCGAACACTCTAACTATTATGCCGTATTCTTCAGCTCAAGTTGAGGGCGCCAGCAATGATTTGATTTGTTTGGTTTTATGGCATATCAACCAATGTAGGTTAATTAATGTCATATCCTCTTTATACATACATATTTAATGTATATGATTTGGTTTGGTTTGGTTTTATGGCATATCAACCATTGTAGGGGGATTAATGCCAAATCCACATTATACATACATATCAAATATATGTGATTTGGTTTGGTTTGGTTTTATGGCATATCAACTATTGTAGGTTAATTAATGCCAAATCTTCTTTATACATATATATCAAATATATATTTGGTTTGGTTTGTTTTTATGGCATATCAACCATTGTAGGGTGATTAATGCCAAATCCACTTTATACATACATATCAAATATATATGATTTGGTTTGGTTTGGTTTTATGGCATATCAACTATTGTAGGTTAATTAATGCCAAATCTTCTTTATACATATACATCAAATATATATGATTTGGTTTGGTTTGATTTATAAATATATTCAGTCTATGTAATTATACTCCCTTTAGTAGATATCATTTTTGAATAAGTCTGAGCTCATTTTTACTTGTACACAGTCAAATGGTTTCACGTATTGCTATGTGACAGTAAATTGACATCAGTCATTTGTTTGCACACATTTTATTAAATATGCATATGATTTGTCAGTGAATAGTTTAAAGTAATTCCATTTTTAAATGAATTCCAAGTAATTGGTTTGGTCAGAAGTATTACTATTGTTTCTAAACAGTTAAGTGTTTTCAATTATTGCTATCTAACTAATTGTTGTGTATTGAATTACCATGACCAGAAAATCCAGTGAACACCTCCACACGGCCTCCGGAAACACTGGACATCTGTTTCGACCTTATTGTATACAGTAATCTCCACCACTGGAGATCAAACCAGCGACCACATATTGCAGAGCCGAATCTCTACAACTTAGCTCCAGTCCATATCGCACTCAAGTGAGCCCAAATTTTGCTAGTCATGTAAATTGCCTGCGTAGTTACCATGACTAGCATTACTGGAGCCTCAGCATCTGATTGTTTAGTGTCATATCCAGAATATTCGTTGGGGGAGCCTTACCACTCTTCAGAGAGGCAGTCAGTGTTATCTCCAGCGCCAGTGGACTGGGCCAGCATCAGAACGTTTGGAGGAAAGAAAAATTTCTAGTATTTGGGAATACAGCAATATATATATATATATATATATATATATATATATATATATATATATACCCTTCTTATATATATATATATATATATGACAAGTCTACACGAGCAAAGTCAATTTTTTGATTGGATTCTGAAATTTCCCTTGCTTCTAGAGTGGTTGCCTAATCAAGGCTAAAGAGCCTTGTCTTCCCGGCTATCCATCCATAATTGAAGGAGAAAAGTTGGATTCATGCCTTTCCGAAGAGTATTTGCGCTATGTGTAATGCAAACATTGTTTAGAATTTGATCTTAGCGTTGTTGTAATTTACAAAGCTTTTTGCTCGAATGTGGCACAAGGCCGTATGAATGAGGCACTCAATGAGACTGCAGATCACTCATAAAGTTTTGCTAACTATTGCATCACCGGAGGCGCTCAAAATTGAGAAGCTCATATAAGGACGTCATGCCTGTTATTTTTTTTTAATAATGGGATCCAAGCACTGAAACACTGATTAATGAAGTATGAAGAGCGCAAAATAGACTATATGAAAAATAAACCTTACTGGTTCTCATTCCATAAGACTATCTTGGTCAGCCTGTGAACTTTTCAGCAGACTCTCGTGTGTAAAGGACTAAGGAAAAAAATCAATGAATAAAAGTCAGATTGACAAATCATAGTTTTTATTTCTTTAAATTGCGTAAAAAATTTGCTGAAAAAAACAAACTACAAAATCTTTTCTTGAAAGCAAAGATAATCTTAGCTATAGAATAGATATTAATGAAGTATATTAATAATCGTCAGCTTAAAATAAAGAGTCATATTTTATGTGTAAGAATTCTTTTATGAAAGTGTGAGAGAGAAAGTATAATCATGCCATTAAGAATTTGCAAGTGAACTGCGACTGATTAGGCAAATATAACAATAACATTTATAGGAAGTGCCCGTGGTGTAATGGTGTAATGGTTATCGTCGTAGGACACGGCGACACGAGTTCAAATCCTGGACGAGACTGATTGCATTTCACATAGCACTAATACTCTTGGGAAAGGTATGAATCCAATTATTCTCCCTTCAGCTATGGGTAAATAGTAGGACAGACTGGATTCTTCAGCCTTGGTGAGTCTAGGAGAAGGAAAACTCTGAATTCAAACCTGTTAAACTCCGCTTAAAAATTGACCTTGTGTCATATCCTGCCCGAGCGGAGTGGTTGGGTAAATAGGATAATATTTGTTTAAGTTCAGAAAAGTAAATGGTAGAATATTCACCAATGGCCCGGGTGACCTGGGTTCAGTCCCAGGTCGAGTCATACCAAAGACTCAAAAAATGATTCTTAATTCCTCCTTGCTTAACACTCAGCATTATAAGCTACGGATAAAGGGTAAAGTGGAGCAATCCAGGGAAAGGAGTAGCGTCATCTCTTACCCCTTGGTGTAGTAGCTATCGAAAAAGGAGACTTGGGGTCATCCTCGACTACGGTCACCAACTTTACCTACTTAATTTCAGAAAGAAATTGAAAAGAATCTCATTCTGGAACGAATGTAGATTTTCACTAAAAAGAAATAAATCGAAAAATATTTAAGTAAAAATCATTACTTGCTGTTAGTTGAGTAAGCATTGACAAATCCATTCTTAAAAAAGAAATATTTTCTTTGTGCTGCATATTGTCTATTGACCGAGCCGTCAATCAGAGACGCACCTGTGTAAATAAGGGGAAGAAGGTCACGTGATCTTATCGGAAGTTGTAGGCGTTATGAAATAATATGTGCAGATGTCTGCTTGTGAGTGGAGTCAGTGAGGTCCTGAGTTAGAGCCATCTTGCCGTCACTGACAGAGCCCCGCTGAGGGCCACTCCGGTTGAGTACCTCCAGCCAAGAAAAAGAAGTGCTAAATAGGGTCTTGAAAATAACACAGCGTGCAAGGGTCAAGAGAAGAGGTCATGTCTCAATAGAGCAACCTGTCTAAATCTGTCCCCGTCTCCGTCTGTTTCTCACACACACTACAGAAGCTATAAACCCTTTCAAGAATAAAGTGTGAGATGTAAATATAAGTGTTTTCCTTCATCCTTCAACCGCTATACAACATTTGCTTAGTTATACAGTTTGGGTAGGTTCATAATTAGCTAAAAATGTTGATTTATCGATGGATCTAACTGGCTTAGAAATAGAATTTTGATTATTTTTGGAAGGAAAAGATTTCAAAAATTATTTTGTGTTGTGATCCTTCAAATTTTCCGCGGCAGTTAAAATGTTGTCGTCATCGAAGTATACTGAAATATAAAAACTAGGGCGAAAGAGTAGATTACTTAACAAATGCAAAATACAAATACGAAAATTACAGCTTCTGAAGCATATTTTTGCATAAAAAATTTAATACCTTTTTTTGTAAGAAAATGAGTCAAGTTTCTATATATAATATTAAAGGAGAATTAAATAGGATAGCGAGTTTGGCAGATTTCAAAGCATTATAAAATAGGCAGAGAAGGATTTCTTGATGGGAATAAAAGTGGGATTTTTATTTATCTCATGAATATATCATGATCATCATGTCAAGCTGCTCACACGGATTTCCCTAACTCTCTAACGCCATTTGTGTTATATAAAGGCCGCGGGATTTCGTTTTATGCCTTTGGGTTTAGTTAGGCTGAGAACCTTTCGGCTCAGTGCATGGGTTACTTAAGTGCAACATTAACGCAGGTGTTCACGCGCGCAGGCGGAGCGGACGTGTCACTCAGAGATGTCAGAATAGAAACCCGAGATGAGAAACGGGGCTAGGGAGTGCGAATGACGTCACGCACCGGAAGCGCGCGGAGGATTTGGGGGATTTTGAAAAAGTCAGTGAGTTGAGTTCTGCTTCGAGAGAGACGGTTTGCTTTCGCTTGCCCGCCGAAGCCAGGCCAGTAGGCTTGTGGCGGGTGCCACACGTGTGTGTGTGTGGGGGGGGCAGATGGAAAAGTCATCAGAGAAAGATTGTGCGTCTCTCTTCCTTATATCGAAACCTTTAACTCAAAGGTAATAAAAGGTTTCGTACCTGAACTAATAAGTCGTAACGTGTTTTTCGTGTTTCGGGACTTCTATGTTCTATGTATATATGTTAGGAACATTCTATGTACGTTTAGCATATCTGTATCAATGGTGTGGTACATTTGTATCTATCATCAATTGCTTCCGGCAGGTCTTCTTGACTACATCCTGTGTCTATACAGATCTGTAGTCGATAAGGTCTTGCACGTCCGTGTGAAGGGGTCCATAGAGAAATGTCACTTATGAGTTCGTCTTTACTTCTCCACCAATATCCTGCACGTCTTGTTCGTGTTATTTTTTATTGTTTCAGAGAAAGGAAGTAGGTTGCCGCGCAGCTACTGTTTTGTGAGATGTTGCTTCCAGGATTTGTTCAATATAGCTTGTAGCATTCTTGTGAAATTCCCGTCAAGCTTTTTGTCTTAGTCAGCGTTCATGTGGTGCATACACATAATAAAATTGCCAAGACTGCAGCTTTAAAAAATTCTGTTTTATTTTATCGAATAAGTTTAACTTCCATATGGTAAATAACCTATCGATAGCTACCGATGCCTTCGCTAGTCGCACATTGTAATCTGTCCTCAAGAATGAGACGCACAAACTTCTTTGGTATTTTGAGAGAAAAACGGATAAAAGTAAAGTTGTCTCCCTTTAGTCGAGGGCGACCAGAAGGCTCCCTTTTTTATAGCTTCTACACCGAGGTGTAGAGGAGGGCGCTACTCCTTTCCCTGGATTGCTCCACTTTACCCTTGATACGTACCTTATATTGCTGAGTGTTAAGCAAGGTGGTATCAAGTACTATTTTGAAAGTCTTTGGTATGACACGACCTAAGATTGAACCCAGGTCTCCTAGACCATTGGAAACTCTGTTTTTTTCTGCATTCACATGGAGGCCAATGCCACCTACTGCCTGCTCCAGACTATGCAACAGGAATTCGACTTGAGTAGATGTATTTGCCCGAAGTGCTATGTCATCTGTATAGTTTGCATCCGTAATAGTTTGTGCGAGGTATCATCTACTTCTTGCCTTTATTAGCGTAAATCCATTTTTTTTTATTAACTCCTACCAAAAAGAACCAATAGAATATATGAATACATAATAAAAAATAATTATTAATTGATACATCTATCTGTACCTAACTCTCTCGATCTATCTGTTTATTTAAGAGACTTTTTCACCGTAACGTTGTGGCTAACGTGCTGGACTGCATTATTGTAATAAGCGAGTTCGAACTTCAACAGGGCTACTGCATTCACTTAACGGACGAATACCATTTGGAAAGGTATTACTCACTTATCCTCCTATCAGCAATAAGTTGAATAGCACCGCTACTGTTCTACAAGGATAGCTTTGGCATTAAACAAATAACGAGAGTTGATATGCCATTAAACAAGGAAAATAAGATAGATCTATCTTTTAAAAATATGAACACTGATTTTAATAATTGAATGATCGTATGTTCTTTCTTTGTATATATAATTTCCTCTCTTATTTTTGTAATTTATTAAACATCCATCGTTAATCTATTAAAATTAGGTATCATCGTTTTTAAAGTCCTGAAGATGGTTTATTAAAACCGAAACATTATACCGTCGACTTTCTTTCACAATAAATTCTTTACGCTTGATTATTTTTTTTTTTCAATTTTTCTCCATACTGTCGGATTCTTTTCCATTATACACTTCTTATCTATCTATCTATCTATCTATCTATCTATCTCAGTTGATTCTTATATATATATATATATATGTACATAACTTTCTCTCTCTATAAACATACACACACACACACACACACACACACACATATATATATATATATATATATATATATATATTCAATACGGTTCAAATCGATCAATCTGTCTATCCATGTATATATACTATTCCCATCTATCTAGCTATCTATCGCAGCTGATTCTTAACTAACTTCTCTCTCTCTCTCTCTCTCTCTCTCTCTCTCTCTCTCTCTCTCTCTCTCTCTCTCTCTCTCCTTCTTTCACTTTCTCTCTCTAAACATATATATATATATATATATATATGCACACACACACACACACACACATATATATATATATTTGATACTGTTCAGATCAATCAATCTATCTATCTATCTATCAACGACCATAATGAATCACCTGTTCTTATTTCTTCTCTCTTTATTAAACTTTTCGCATTTCAACTTGGGTCTCCGGTCTTCATGTCTTACTCTTTTGACCCGCCCACTGATAAGAAAAGGTCACTACCGAGAAAGACCCCATGTTTTCCAGGAAGGTAAAAGTCTGACAAAAAAAGGTCAGAGTCTTATTCTTCCAATCGGAAACGTAGTCGCCATAGGGTGTTTCTATACATATGACCTGATGTGATTACGTCAGAAATCACCCAGAATCCTCATGTGTCTCAGTAATGATCATACAGTCATAAATCCTTCACAGCTCTTCAAACCATCTAGGTTTTGAATAAAAGTATTTTAGGTTGTAGGCCGTTTCTTGCCTCTGGTATTGTGTAACCTAGTACAATCTGGTTGCGACAAACTCAACTCCATATCTCTGATATATAACTAAACAAATTTAACCTCGCGTTAAAATAAGTTATCTTTTGATTTTTCAAAAACTAATTTTTATCTATGTATATGTACGTATATTTTATATATGTATATATGTATATGTACGTAATTTTATCTATGTATATATGTATAGGTACCTATATATGTATATATATATATATGTGTGTGTGTGTTGGTATAGACATAAAAAATCCCTTAAAAGCCACTAACTATTCTAAAACTAATAAATAAACTATAAATAAATTATTAGATAAATAAGAAAATAAATGAATAATAATAATCACAACAGTAACAATAATAATATTAATTAATATTAATATAAATGGAATATGTACAACCCAGAATCCGTCCCAGAATATGAGACACATAAACTTCTCTGTGATTATCAGATACAAACGGATCATCTAATCTCGACCAGACGATCAGACCTAGTGATAATCAACAAATAAAAGAGAATCTGTCGATTAGTCGACTATGCCATTCCGGCTGACCACGGAGTAAAACTGAAAGAGAGATGAGTACCTAGACCTAGCGAGAGAACTGAAAAAAAATCTATTGAACAGGAAAGTGACGGTGATACCAATTGTAAACGACACGCTCGGTACAGTCACCAAAAGGACTGGTATAGGGACTGAAGGACTTGGAAAGAAGAGGACGAGTGGAGACCATACAAAGAACAACATTATTGTGATCGGCCAGAATACTAAGAAGAGTCGAGGATACAAGAGGAGACTTGCTGGCACTTAGAATCTAGTGAAAAACAATCATCTGACGCTTCTATGAAAAACTATGAAAAAAGAATTAAATAATAATATTGTTGAGATCGGCTAGACAACTAAGCGTCCAGGAGATTTGAGGAGACTTGCAGTCACTCAGACTCCTGTGAAAGATCGTCACATACCGCTGGGGTGAAGAAGTTGAATAATAATAATAGTAATAATACGGAATAGAGAAATCTGCCATTTACGCTAACAACAGAGTAAAACTGAAAGAAAGTGAACATGCAACCAAACGGTTCAGGCACAAACTACAATCTGTCTTATTGAATATGACGCAAAAATTTATGTGGTATTTTGAGATACAAACAGATCCCGTAAACCCGGCCAGAAGACCAGACGTAGAGATAATTTACAAGAGAGAGAGAGAGAGAGAGAGAGAGAGAGAGAGAGAGAGAGAGAGAGAGAAACTTGTCATCTAGTGGATATTTCCGTTCCAGTGGAGAACAGAGTGAAAAGATAAACAAAATACTCGGACCTTGTCAGAGAACTAAAAAAAAAAAAAAAACACCAACGGAGCATCTGGGTGATGGCGATAACATTTTTTGTTGGTGTTATCGGAACGGTCCATAAAGGATTTAAAAAGGGATTAGCACTTTCTGATAGAGGAGAAAAAATACAGACAATTCAAACTTCAGCAGGAGATAGCCTAGACACGACTGGGAATGCGCAAGATATTTATATCTACCCATACGACCAAGTGGTATATGGACAACCTGTAATCTGTCCTCAAGAATGAGACGCACAAACTTCTCTGGTATTTTGAGAGATTATGGCCGATTCGTTTTATGTGATTCGTTTTTGGATTTCATAATCTCGGCCAGACGACCAGACTTTGTGATAGTCAAAAAAAAAAAAAGAAGAAAAAAAAAAGAGAACCAGCTGAATAGTGGACTTTCTTGTCCCAGTCAACCATAGAGTGAACTTAAAAGAAGGTGAAAAGATGGATAAATATTAGGACCTTGCTAGAGAGCTGAAAGAAGCTATGGAACATAAAGCTTATCGTGAAACCAATTGTAGTTGGTGCACTTGGAACAATATCCAAAGGATTGCTAAATGCACTGGAAGATTTAGAAATCAGGGAACAAGTAGAGGTTATCCAGACTACAACATTATCCGATCGGCCAGGATATTGAGAAGAGTCCTAGAAACTTGAGGATATTTATTGTCACTCAAACTCCAGTGAAAAACCACCGGCTAACATTGGTGGGAAAAGTACACAAATGAGTAAAATAATGAGGAAGAGGAAGAAACATTTCTATTGATGTAGTAAGTAAAGTTGGCGACCATAGTCGAGGGTGACCCGAAGGCACCCTTTTCGATAGCTACTACACCAAGGTGTAGGGGAGGGCGCTACTCCTTTTCCAGGATTTCTCCACTTTACCCTTGATCCGTACCTTATAATGCTGAGTGTTAAGCAAGGAGGCATCAAGTACCATTTTTAAAGTTTTTGGTATCACTCGACCTGGGACTGAACCCAGGTCTCCCGGGCAATTGGCAAACATTGATGTGACATGGTTTTGTTTTCGAAGCTTCGAAAAAACTTTAAATTTTTCTTAGCTCAATGGATTTTAATATAAATATTAATTGTAATTTATTTAAAAAAAAATAATTCAAGTTTTAATTGTACTTATCATCCTTGATTTTTTTTTCAATTTGATATATTTTACTATTCATGAAGTATAATGGTTAATTTTTATATCTAACGTTTCATGTTGTTTATCTAAATACTGAGCCTCATGAGTAAAGTGTTCGCCTATAGTCCGGGTGAACGGGGTTCAATCCCAGGTCAAGTCATACCAAAGACTCAGAAATGGTTCTTGATGCCGCCTTGCTTAGCACTCAGCACGATAAGGTGAGAATCAAAAGTAAATTGGAACAATCCAGGGAAGGGAGTTGCACCCTCCTCCTACACCTTGTTGTAGTAGCTATTGAAAAGGGAACCTTCAGGCCACCCTCAACTAAGGTCTCCAACTTGACTTACTTTTACTCTATCCTAATTATCATAAGTAAAGTTGTCTCCCTTAGTCGAGAGCCACCGGAAGGCTCCCTTTTCAATTGCTACGACACCGAGATGTATAGGAGGGCGATACTCCTTTCCCTGGATTGCTCCACTTTACCCTTGATACGTACCTTATAATGCTGAGTGTTATGCAAGGAGGTATCAAGTACCATTTTTAAAGTCTTTGGTATGACTCGACCTGGGATTGAACCCAGGTCTCCCGGACCGTTAGCGAACAATCTACCCACTAGTCCGAAATTCAAGTTATAGTTCTATTCATTCATTCATTTTTTCCCTGTTATTATTTGATTTTTTTTTTTTTTGTATAATGGTTAGAGTATTCGCCAATGGTCCAGGAGACCAGGGTTCAATCCTAGGTCGAGTCAAACCAAAGATTCAAAAAAAGGTACGTGATGCCGGCTTGCTTAGCTCTCAATATTATAAGGTACGGATCAAGGGTAATGGAGAAGCGCCCTCCCTTACACGTCTATGTAGTAGCTATTGAAAGGGAAGCCTTTGGGTTACCCTTGACTACGCTCGACAACTTTACTTTTAGTCTTTGATTATCAATTCAAATTCACGCGTGATATCTGGTTGAGTTGCTAATCTTTATTTCTGTTCATTGTGAATTCCAAATAATGTAATGTTATCATTAGATACGGTGTTATTAAGAATGTAATTCAATGAAAATTATTCAGATTTCATTTCTCCTTTTATTATTCATAATTATATGGTATTTGAAATGTGAAATATAATCTTCCGTTATGACAACGCTAGTAATTTGATATAAATTTATTAACATTCAAAGTTGTTTTGATGTAGGATTTTTAATAGTTATTGTATGAACTTAATATATCTTTTATTATTTTCATATATCATTCAAATCCAAATCATCAATATGGATATTTTTATCATTATTATTATTATTAGCATTATAAATTTTATTATTAGAGTTATATTAGTTTGTTTGTTTTTACTAATGTTGTTACTCAAACGGGATATCTTTTCAAGTTTAATGCTATGTGTAACATACTCATATGCAGATGCATGCAGAAACATAGTCAACACAATAAAGACGAGCGGACACAGTTCTTTAGAAAAATATACCTCTCACTTTATTCAAAAGGGTTACGAAAGGGTTACGAAAGGTTATGTGTAAGAGGTGAGTTGGAGACTGAACAAAGACTGCAACATATTAACTCCCACTCTTCTGGCTCTAGCAGCATTTCTTTCCCGTTCTCCTGGGCTGCTCAACCGGGGACCTGGGGGGCCCAGCCTCTGCTGGGTCTGGTTCTCACTCCTCGAACTGGAACACTGACTTCAAACTCTGATCTCCAACTCACTGACTTCCTGTCGCACCCGGGTTATATAATTATTTGACCCCCACGTGCTTCCTGTGGCGTCACAATTCGCACTCAATTCAACCCGTCGACAGTCAAGGTTATCCCACGATATCTTCGACTGGATGCACCTGTTATTTACACAGGTGCGTTTCTAATCTGACAGTTTGGCTGGGTCGGAGGTCAATATGTTACATATTGCTACTTATGGATTTAAGAAAAAAAAATCCCCAAAGAAACGTCTTCATGGATTTTAGAAGATTCAAGATGCATGATCGAATGAATGAATAAATAAATGAATAAAACGAATTTGAGATAATTCTTTTTTTCAAGTGAACGTCTATAAATTTTTCTATGACAAAAGATTTGCTTGTGTGTGTGAGAGAGAGACAGAGAGACAGAGACAGAGAGAGAGTAAATATTGAATTTCTCAATAAACAAAAACACTGCCCCTTCAAAAGGAAAATAATTATAATTTCTGAATTATACCAGTAAGTAAGTTAGCGACCATAGTCGAGGGTGACCCGAAGGCTCCCTTTTCGATAGCTACTACACCAAGGTGTAGGGGAGGGCGCTACTCCATTCCCAGGATTGCTCCACTTTACCCTTGAACCGTACCTTATAATGCTGAGTGTTAAGCAAGGTGGTATCAAGTACCATTTTTAAAGTCTTTGGTATGACTCGACCTGGGATTGAACCCAGGTCTCCCGAGCCATTGGCGAACACTCTAACCGCTGGGCCAATGTCCCATCAGCATATTTATTTTTTTAAAACCTATATATTATTTCTTTTATTTTATATATCATTTTTTAAAATTGTATATCAGTTTTTATTCAACATATCAGTTTTTGCCTACATATCAGTTTTTTTAATACTCTATATTATTTTTTCTATATATAATCTTTTTATTCTATCCAACACTTTTTAACGCTATATATCTGTTTTTTAATTCAAGATATCAGTTTTTAAAATTCTACATATCGTTTTTTTTCCTACGTATCAGGTTTTGTTCTTTAAATGTCTTTTTCTAGTCCATAGCTAATACTAGCAATAATCACAACGTCTTATCATTATATTGCTTACGTACGTAGTCACGGATCACTAAAATATATACGCAATATATCATCAACTAATCTCATCACAACCTAAAATACCAATATTTTACAATATTCGAGAGAATATTACAATATAACATATCCCTCAATCATGATATTTACTGTGATTCTGGCCTACCGTACAACACCCACCTTTCACGCTTACAAATCATCACTTTATTTTATTTTCTCCGAAATGCAATGATGTTGTTTTGTTCCTTAGTAATAATCAACCTCATATAATCATCATCATCATCATCATATCGTGCTGGCAGCACGGATATCCCTGACCCTCTCTCGCCACTCCTCCCTATCGTTCATCGCCATAGGCAGGTCTTCAGGACAACAACCTGTATCCTCACATAGCTGCTGAATGTACGTTCGTGCTGGTCGTCCTGCTTTTGCGCGGCCGTGTGTGGGGATCCATAAGAGTACATCTCTTATGAGTTCGTCCCTGCTTCTCCAGCAGTGTCCTGCATGTCTGGTTCGCCTAACTTGAATAGTTTTCGTGATTGGGGGCAGGTGGCCGTACAGTTGGTGTCTTGTGGGGTGTTGCTGCCAGGACTTGTCAGGGATTGCACGCAGCATTCTTGTGTAATTGCCATCTAGTTTCTTCTCCAGCCGTTTTGTTAGCGTCCATGTAGTGCATCCATATAGCAGTATCGATGTGACCGCTGCCTGGAAGAAACTGCGTTTCATTTTATCGGTTAGGTCTGATTTCCATATAGTCGATAGCCTATTGATAGCTGTCCATGCTTTCGTTAACCTCGTTTCGATGTCCTTTTCGGTTGATTCGACGCTGCTTCCTAGGTACGTGAATTTGTCTACTAGTTTAAGTGGGGTTCCTTCTAGAGTGGAGATGTCCCCCGTTTGGTTATAGCGCATATATTCCGTTTTGTGTGCATTAACATGGAGGCCTATGCTTGCTGCTGCTCGTTCCAAACTATGCAGAAGTGTTTCGGCTTGGTCAGGTGTATTTGCCAGTATCGCTATGTCATCGGCGTAGTCGGCGTCGGTAATTGTTGTTGCGGGGTATCTTCTGCTTCTTTTCTTCGTCAGTTCGAAGCCATTCTCTTTGATTTTGTCAATCGATGTTCTGAGTACGTAGTCTAGACAGATGATAAAGAGATACGGAGCCAGCGTGTCTCCTTGTAGTACTCCTGCTACAATGTCGAAGTATTCTGTGTCTCCATCTGGTGATCGTACTTTTACTTTAGTGTTTCTATAGAGAATCGTTATTGCCGCTACGGTTTCTTTAGGTATGCCGTACGCTAGTAGGATTTGTTCCATCTTTCCTCTGTGAATGGAGTCGAAAGCCTTGGTAAAGTCGACAAATATTAATGTCGCTTGTAGGTTCTTTGCCCGTACACCTTCAAGGATTCTGCGGATGGTTAATATTTGTGAGGTCGTAGATCTGTTTCTTCGGAAGCCATTTTGGTTTTTTCTAAGTATGTTGTCGAAACAACCTCAAATTTGTCTTTTTGGGGAATCCTTTTGAGATGAGGCTTCTTAATCTGAGAATTGATTTTTTATTCATTGCGGACTTTTTGTCCTCATCATGGTAGTTTTTGTTGTTGTTTCTTCTCGCTATGTTTCGGCCAAATTTTACCTCTGGCCTTCTTCAGGTGATTAACCGCAACCTCGGATTGGAATGCTGAGTCTTGTAACCGTATCCCCAGAAATTACTGCCTTCCATAGTTGTTGTCTATCGCTAGGCCACAAAAATCTCCTGAGCCGACCAAGCATAGAAATTAATACAATATGGAAACCAGTAATAAGGAGTTCCAGAGAAAAGCAATAATAACAAAGTTGCAATATGAGCTCTGGTAAAAATGGTTGCTGAAGACATTAGGTTTATAATACCCAGAAATTCATACACAGATGTCCTCAAGGACACGTGGCACAGTGGATGAGGGTGTTGGTTAGATCAGGTGACATACCCAAAGAGTGTGAATTGATACCCTAAGAAGTAGTGAAGACCTTTCAGTGGGGAAATTAACAGGTGATAACTGACATCCATTAAACATGGCTCAGGCAACTAAAACAGTCAACCCCGGTAAGCGAAATAAAGGATTCAGTTCGACATTCCAACCACCTGAAGGAGGCCGGAGCATACAACAGCCAAAATGTTGTGATTAACATGGCGACAAAGATGAGGACAATAGTCCGAAAAATGTAAATAATGTATTCTTTTTCATCTTCTTCTTTCCAACAATAAAACTGACATTCAGTAAAAAAGAAATGACGTTTTCACATTAAACATAGAATTTTTTGAGTTGTTTCTACACACGCTGTTAACTTTTGAGATGATTTGAATGAGAACTGGTCAAGTTATTAGATTTCAAAATAATAATTTTTTTCTGAAACACCCTGTATATGTCAAAGAGTATCAAACTTTGTTTTTCAAACACCCATATTGTCCCTCCCCCCCCAAAAAAAATAACAAAAAGAACAAAAAACAACAAAAAAAACAAATTACTTCATTAAATAATTAATTCTGAAAAAAAATTCTCTAAAAATATAAAAAGGTTGTTCCTTTTATTCATCAAAAAAATAATTCTATAAAAAAAATTACCAAAAATTGAGCAACAGAACGACACGACGTAAATGATCTTCCTTTCTTCTTTTCTTAATTGTATTAAAATCGGGTTCTTGAGTAAGGTTTGCGTTTTTAAATATCAAAAGCAAGCAATTAGAATCCAACTGTCTACTTTTTAAGTGCACTATTCTAATTAATTTTGTTATAAAGTGCCGTTTTTGCTGGGTTAAGTTCACACCACACACACACACACACACACACACACATATATATATATAGGTGTGTAGGAATAGCAATTCCAGTCGATTAAAATCTACTCGTTATTGAACATGATCATATTTACCCAACCCCTCCGATCGGGCAGGATATGACACAAGGTCAATTTTTTAAGCGGAGTTTAACAGGTTTGAATTCAGAGTTTTCCTTCTCCTAAACTAGTCGCCTCACCAAGGCTGAAGAACCTAGTCTGCCCTACTATTTACC
>CAUZXS010004271.1:2500-5000 GCA_963585895.1 Sepioteuthis lessoniana
TGATCCTACCTTGCTCAACACTCAGCATTATAAGGTCTGTACTCTATTCTGGAGATCTGGGAAGAGTAAAATTACCGCTGCTTTGTCATCATTTTCACCCCAACTTTTTTGTACTTGTCAGAATGCTATCTATGATATAATTAAATATTCCTAACTAACTACTATACATTAAATAGTAATTTTAAATACTAATATTTACATTGGTCTTGAGGGTAGAGTGTTTGCCGATGGTCCAGGAAACTGGCTTTCAACCTAGGTCGAGTCATACCAAAGACTCAAAAAATGGTACTTGATTCTACCTTACTTAACACTCAGCATTATAAGGTATGTATCAAGGGTAAAGTGGAGCAATCCTGGGAAAGGAGTAGCGCCCTCCCATACACCTCGGTGTAGTAGCTATTGAAAAGGGAGCCTTCAGGTCACCCTCGACTACGGTCACCAACTTTACTTACTTTATTTGTTTATACTTCGTTACAATTCTATTTATACATACACTTGTCTGAAGTCTGCTCAGACACAAGAGTCTCCACCAGGGTCAATCCCTGTCACAAGACAGCACACCAACAATGTTTGATCAAGACTCCTGGTGCCTATACACAGACATGCAACTTCATGCTTCCAAATGATCAAATTTGTATATGTTGCCACATATCTATCACCCTGGGACATTTTCAAGACAAAGTTTGGTAAAGGAAAAATCATGCGGGAACATATGGACATCATGGTATTATAGTGGCTCAGGTCTGTAGAACATGATTACCAATTTCTAAGTCTTAATGATTATAATTCAGTGACAGGACAAATCAAATATAACCAGTAAAAGCATCAACCATAGGGTTTGTATCCGAATTGTCCCTCTCTTCGTTGAATAACTTGACAAAGTGTCGAATTTGTGAAGTTGTTAACGCATGTACTCAGTTATCAAGCAAACAGAGTTGCCAAAGAAGAATACCACGTGAGGAGAAAGTGGACTATTTATCGAGCATCTGATTGTGCACATACGGGCACGTCATTGCATGGGCTGTGACATCTGATTGTGCACACACGGGCACGTCATTACATGGGCTGTGACATCTGATTGTGTATATACGGGCACATCATTGCATGGGCTGTGACAACTGATTGTGCACAAATGGGCACATCATTGCATGGACTGTGACATCTGATGGTGCACACACGGGCAGATCATTGCATGGGCTGTGACATCTGATTGTGCACATACAGGCACATCATTGCATGGGCTGTGACATCTGATTGTGCACACACGGGCACGTCATTGCATGGGCTGTGACATCTGATTGTGCCCATACAGGCACGTCATTGCATGGTCTGTGACATCTGATTGTGCACAAACGGGCACGTCATTGCATGGGCTGTGACATCAGATTGTGCACACAGGGGCACGTCATTGCATGGGCTGTGACATCTGATTGTGCACATACAGGCACATCATTGCATGGACTGTGACATCTGATTGTGCACATACAGGCACATCATTGCATGGGCTGTGACATCTGAATCTGCACATATGTGCACGTCATAGTATGAACTGTGACATCTGATTGTGCACACACGGGCACGTCATTGCATGGGCTGTGACATCTGATTGTGCACATACAGGCACATCATTGCATGGGCTGTGACATCTGATTGTGCACACATGGGCACGTCATTGCATGGGCTGTGACATCTGATTGTGCACACACGGGCACGTCATTGCATGGGCTGTGACATCTGATTGTGCACACACGGGCATGTCATTGCATGGGCTGTGACATCTGATTGTGCACACACGGGCACGTCATTGTATGGGCTGTGACATCTGATTGTGCACACACGGGCACGTCATTGCATGGGCTGTGACATCTGATTGTGCACATACAGGCACATCATTGCATGGGCTGTGACATCTGATTGTGCACATACAGGCACATCATTGCATGGGCTGTGACATCTGATTGTGCACTCACGGGCACGTCATTGCATGGGCTGTGACATCTGATTGTGCACATACAGGCACGTCATTGCATGGGCTGTGACATCTGATTGTGCACATACAGGCACATCATTGCATGGGCTGTGACATCTGATTGTGCACATACAGGCACGTCATTGCATGGGCTGTGACATCTGATTGTGCAGATACGGACATGTCATTGCATGGGCTGTGATTGGCTGCTGGTAAAATGAGTGGATGTAATTCTCTATATATGCCAGTTTTTGTTTAGCACTGTTGCATGGACATTATGGCGGCAAGGGCTATTATCATTCTATCTAGTGACAGGACAAATCAAAATAACCAGTAAAAGCATTAACCATATGTTTAGTATCCAAATTGTCCCTTTCCTCATTGAATAACTTGACGAAGAATAAAGGGGTCCAACACTCCCAGCGCCATTGTGCAAAAAGCTCCTTGGCAAGTCTTATTTGTTATCCTATTGGTCATTTAGTTTATTTGATATATACATATAAACATAGATATATATATATATATATATAT
>CAUZXS010004271.1:7500-37500 GCA_963585895.1 Sepioteuthis lessoniana
ATGAACCCCCTTATCCTCCCAGCTATGGGTTAAATAGTACCATTACTGTTCTTCTAGGAGAATGGCTTTGGCATTAAATAACCTACAAATGTTGATATGCCATTAAATAAAGAAACCAAACCAAACATATATATATATATCATGATCAAGTCATGCTGACAGCACATATTTCCCTGACTCTCTTTTTCCATCCATCACTTCCGGCAGACCCTCTAAACTACATTCAGTGACCACACAGAGCGGATGTAAGTATGTTCTTGTTGGTCAGCCAACACTGGCTCGTCCATATGTAGCAGTCCATAAAAGAACCTCAATTATGAGTTCATCCTTGCTTCTCTAGCAGTATCTCACATATCTTGTTCATCTTTGATGGTTTGTGGTTGGGTTTTATGGCATATCAACCTTTGTAGGTTATTTAAGGCCAAATCCATTTTTTCACAAATAATCAGTTCTATTTCAAATAATTCAGTTTAGCATGAGTACACAGTTTAATTGTCAAAATCATTTCTATTTCAAGCTATTCAGTTTAGTCAAACAGAGCTAATTCAGTTTAGTATAAGTATAGATTTTGTTTACAAACAGTTAAATATCAAATCACTTCTATATTAAACAATTCAGTTTAGCGTAAGTACAGTTTCAATGCCAAAAACAGTTCCATTTCAAACAATTCAGTTTAGCGTAAGTACACAGTTTAAGTGTCAAACACAGTTTAAGTGTCAAAAACATTTCTATTTCAAGCTATTCTGTTTAGTCAAACAGTTTTAATTCAAACAATTTAGTTTAGCATAAGTATGCAGTTTAGTTCTATTTAACCCATAGACAGGACCCTATCAGGTGCTACCATCCTGAGCCAGAGTGGACCTGGGAGCAATGGCAATGAAGGGGTGCTCTGCATTCTCCAAAGCCTCAGAATCACTGGAACCTCACCATCAGATTGTTTAGTGTCATATCCAGAACACTTGTTCGATAGGGGGGTCTTACCCTCTGCAGAGGTGCAGTTGGTGTATTCTACAGCCCCAGCTGACTGGGCTATTGATGGTTTGTGAGAGGGGAGGTAAGTAGCCATAGACCTGCTGGGTAAAATTTGTACAACAAGAAATAGTTGGCCGTTTAATTAGTGAATCAGTGTTTGTTTGATTCACTAATTAAACAGCCAACTTTTTCTTGTTATACAAATTTTCCCGAGGATTTTGTATTTTGTACTTTTAAACATCCATCATTGATTTAACATCACTCATATCATCCCTCACAGCCTTAATGATGGTTCATTAGAACCAAAACGCTATAGTGTCAACTTTGCTTCTCAATAAACCTCTCCTACTTAGATTACCTTGTTATCAATTGTTCTCTGTATCCATCCATACATATATATATATATATATATATATGTACACATTTATCATCTTGTGAGATTCACCAAAATCTACTATTTCCACACACATATATATATATATATATATTCACAATTACATACACATATAGATATATACACACATACAACAAAGATATATCTATCTTTATATATTCATATACACACACACACATACACATATATATATATATATATATACACATGTATTCTCATGTACGCTTATGTGACTAGCAAAAGCATGGACAGCTATCGATAGGCTATTAGTCATATGGAAGTCAGACCTGTCCGATAAAATAAAATGCAGTTTTTTCCAAGCAGTGGTCATATTAATACTGCTATATGGATGTACCATGTGAACGCTGACTAAGCGTATGGAGAAAAAGCTTTACAACAATTACGCAAGAATGCTATGAATTGTATTGAACAAGTCCTGGAAGCAACACTCCACAAAACAGCAACTGTACAGCCACCTGCCACCCATCACAAAAACTATCCAAGTTAGACGAACCAGAGATGCGGGACACTGCTGAACAAGTAAGGGTAAACTCATAAGCGATGTACTCCCTTCACATGGATGAGCAAAGGTAGGACAACCAACAAGAACCTATATACAACAACCCTGTGCTGATACAGGATATAGCCTGGAAGACCTCTCAGGAGCGATGGACAATAGGGTTTGGTGGTGAGAGAGGGTCAGGGAAATCTGTGCTACCAGTATGACATGATGATCGTGATGACAGATTATGTAAATCTATTACCTATGATTTTACAGCAAAAATGTATCAAATAAGAAAGAAACTGTCCATTATCAGAAAAGAAAAGTTAGGGGTGGATATTGTTCTTATGTTGTAAAAAGGCCAGAAACTAGAGTTTCACAACAGTTTGTTTATTGAAATAGCAGAAAAGCATGCTAGGGTCACTTGCTACTAGGTAACAAAGAAATGTTTATATTTAAAAGGTATTTCAAAATAGAAAACTGGATTTTGTTGGTTGGATTTTATGGCATATCAACCATTGCAGGTTATTTAATTCCAAATCCTCTTTATACATATATATTAAGTATATATGATTTGGTTTGGTTGGGTTTTATAGCATATCAACCATTGTAGGCTATTCAATGCCGAATCCTCTTTATACATATATATTAAATATATATGATTTGGTTTGGTTGGCTTTTATGGCATATCAACCATTGTAGGTTATTTAATGCCAAATACTCTTTATACATACATATTAAATATATAGGATTTGGTTTGGTTGGGTTTTATGGCATATCAATCATTGTAGGTTATTTAATGCCAAATCCTCTTTATACATATATATTAAATATATATGATTTGGTTTGGTTGGGTTTTATGACATCAACTATTGTAGGTTATTTAATGCCAAATCTATTTTTATGTAAATAAATAGTTCTATTTAAAACAATTCAGTTTAGCATGAGTACACAGTTTAATTGTCAAAAACATTTCTATTTCATACTATTCAGTTTATTCAAGAAAAAACTGGAGTTTTATGATCTAGATATCCTCAAAATTGTATTAAACAGCAAAATTATCAAATCTAGAAATTTGAAGTGATAAGTGGGTACATTTTTTGTTTGAAGAAGATTAGAGTCACCAAGAGATAAAATTTAAAAAGTAAAATGTATATCATTATAGTCATTTACAAATCAATCAAGTACGTAATATGTTGGACTTTGTTAAATCTTATACCTTATTTCATAACTGTTAATTATAGTTCCTGGCTTTATTTGGCACCAGTGGATTTCTTGTCAAAACCAATATTTGGGACCCGAAGGTGAAGGTATATCAAAAGTATTTCTGAGTTTTATTAGACAGAGAATTCATTGGGAACTTTTTGTTTGGGTTTCAGTTTTGGTTTGTCTGTTAAATGGCATATTAACCTTTGTGGGTTATTTAATGCCAAAGCTATCCTTCTAGAACAGCAGTGATGTTATTTAACCTATGGTTGGGGGGATAAGGGGGTTCATACCTTTCCCAAGAGTATTTGTCAGAAAGTGAATACCGTAACTGGAGTTTGAACTCGCTTACTATGATTCCACAGTCCAGCCCTTTAACCATTACACCACGAGGACGCACCATTTTTGTTTGGGTTACAACTAAAAACAGTTGAATGGATCTAACAAGAAATGGGGGATCAGTTTACAGCTTGTTTATAATGCCAAAATGGTCCCTCACTTTATATAGAAATAAAATGTGCATGGATGGGGAGGTAACTAAATAGTTTGACGATTTTGTTTGCTTTGGTTTATTTGTTTAATGGTGTATTTATTATATTAAGTAAATCCTTAGGAGTTATTTAATATGATCAAAAAATGAGGGATCAATTTACAACTGGTTATAATACCACAATGATCCCTCACTTTACATCCCAAAACACAAAGGGTTAAAAAATAGTTGTATTTGGTTTATCATGATTTGATTAATGGGACATCAACTCCTTATGGCTTATTAGATGCTGAAATTTTATTGATTTCAAGTTGTTTAATTATAATAGAGAAGAAGAAGAAGAAGAAGAAATACAAAAGAGGAGAAAGAGAAGTACATGATGAATGCAGAGAGGAGAAAGAAAAGGAAAGAGGAAAGAAAGATTTAATGGCATATCAAATCCTTGTGGGTTATATGATGCTGAGATGTCATTACTTAGTAAATGTTTGATTGTATATTTTGTATAGTTTGATTTATTTGTTTAATGGCATATCAACTCTTTATGGGTTATTTAATGCTGAAATTTGATTAATTTCTGAATGTTTGAGTATAATCATGAATATTTTTATTTTCAACATTCCACTGCAATGTTTTAAAAATTATACGCTAACAGTCTTAAAATACAGTTGATAATAAAAATGAATGCACCTAAAGGGTTCAAGAAATGGGAGATCAGTTTACAACTTGTTTATAATACCAAAATGATCACTCACTTAAGATCCGGATAAATAAATGCCCTATAAACAGTTGAGGCATCAGGTTGGGTTTATTTAACAGCATATCAACCCCTTATGGGTTATCTAATGCCAAAATTTGATTTATTCGTAAATGTTTGATTATAATCATAACAATTTATATTTTCATCATTCCATTGCAATCATTTTTTGAATCATACGTGACCAGTCAAAAAACACTGAATCTAAAGTGGTCAAGAAATGGGGGATCAGTTTACAATATGTAATAGTACCAAAATGATCCCTCATTTAAGATCCAGACAAATAAATGCCTATAAACAGTTGAAGCAGTGGGTTGGGTTTATTTGATTAACAGTATAACAACCTCTTATGGGTTATTTAATGCCAAAATTTGATTTATTTCTAAAGGTTTGATTATAATCGTAACCATTTATATTTGCATAGTTCCATTGCAATTATTTTTAAAATCATACATAAAAGTCAAGTTAGTGACCTTAGTTGAGGGTAAGCCTAAGGCTCCCATTTCAATAGCTACTACACTGAGGTGTAAGGGAGGGCGCTACTCCATTCCCTCGATTGCTCCACCTTACCCTTGATTCGTACCTTAGAGTGCTGAGTGCTAAGCAAGGTGGCATCAAGTACCATTTTTTGAGTCTTTGGTATGACGCAACCTAGGATTGAAACACGGTCTTCCAGACCATAAACAAACACCCTAAACAATCTTAAAATATTGTTGATTATAAATGGATGTATCAAATGTGGTCAAGAAATGAGGGATCAGTTTACAACTTTGTTATCATACCAAAATGATCTCTCATTTTACATCCAGAAAAACATGGCTAGAAGCAGTTGAAATGTTTGGGTTTGGTTTGGTTTCTTTGTTTAATGACATATCAACCTTCATGGGTTATTCAATGCCAAAGCTATTCTCTGGTACTATATAACCCATAGCTGGGAGGATAAGGAGGTTCATGTTTTTCCCAAGGGTATTAGTCCAAAAGTGAATGTAATAACTTGACTGGAGTTTGAACTTGCTTACTATGATGTAGCACTCCAGCACATTAGCCACAAGGATATGGAGACTCCCCCCCCCCTTTTTTAGGTGTATTTGTTTAATGGTACATCAACTCCTAATAGGTTATTTGAAAGCAAAATTTGATTAATTTCTAAATGCTTGATTATAATCATAACGATTTATATTTTCAGCATTCCAATGCAATTATTTTTTAAAACTATATATAAACTGTCTTAAAATATACTTGATTATCGGAAATGGATGGAGTCTAAAGTGTTCAAGAAATGGGGGATCAGTTTACACCTTGATTATCATGTCAAAATGATCCCTCATTTTACATCCAGAAAACTAATGCCTGCAAACAGTCGAATCATCTGGTTTAGTTTAGTTTGGTTTATTTGTCTAATAGCATATCAACCCCTGATAGGTTATTTAATACCAAAATTTTATTCATTTGTAAATGTTTGATTACCATCAATGCCCCACTGCACTTTTTTCATTTGCTCAGTTATGTATGAAGTATTCCTATAAAATACAAATAATTTGCAAGCAAGTATACAGTGTCAAGTAACTAATTATTATCCAAAGTAAACAATTACATCTTCAGGTAAATATTCTTGATACAAATAATTTGCACATAGTTAAGGGAGACGTCAGGTTGCTCTCAACAACAGTTGCTAACTCTCTCTATATATATATGGTATCAAGTATTCCTATCAAATTCTAATAATTTTCAAATACATCTATTTGATCTGTAAATAGACCTTAATATGTACTACAATTCCAGGTAATGGTATCAAAGTGATGATTCCATGAACATGAGAGTTTGAGAACAGGAACCTCACAACTAGATGCACCATAGTGCCATATCCACAGCACATATATAGTTGGTTTGGTTTCTTTGTTTAATTCCATATCAACCTTCAAGGGTTATTTAATCATATTTACCAAGCCCTCCGCTCGGGCAGGATATGACACAAGGTCAATTTTTAAGCAGAGTTTAACAGGTTTGAATTCAGAGTTTTCCTTCTCCTAGACTAGTTGCCTAACCAAGGCTAAAGAACCTAGTCTGCCCTACTATTTACCCATAGCTGGAGGGAGAATAATTGGATTCATACCTTTCCCAAGGGTATTAGTGGTATGTGAAATGCTATCAGTCTCGTCCAGAATTTGAATTCGTATCACCGTGTCCATTTCCTACGACGATAACCATTACACCATTGGAGGTGCCCGTGGTGTAATGGTTATCGTTGTAGGAATTGGACACGACGATACGAGTTCAAATCCTGGACGAGACTGATTACATAGCACTAATACCCTTGGGAAAGGTATGAATCCAATTATTCTCCCTCCAGCTATGGGTAAATAGCAGGACAGATTAGGTTCTTCAGCCTTGGTGAGGCAACTAGTCTAGGAGAAGGAAAACTCTGAATTGAAACCTGTTAAACTCTGCTTAAAAATTGACTTTGTGTCATATCCTGCCCGAGCGGAGGGGTTGGTAAATATAATAACCATTACACCACAGGCACCTCAAGGGTTATTTAATGCCAAAGCCATTATTGTAATCTAATAAAAGGTGACGGAATAAGAAATAATCCAAACAGGGGTTGGAAATGAAATGGAAATCTTTATAATATCAACAAAATACAATTCTCATGAGTAGTGTGAAGAAGGTACTCACTACTCATGGTGTCTACTTAGTCATCAAAAATACTCCCTTCATAATAGTGTCCAATGTATTTATGAGGAATGGAACATACCCATTAATGTTTACTGGTTGGGTATATAACAGTATCACTAATAATTCAATTAAACATTTGTCATTTGTTTACACACAGTTAAATGATCAAACAGTTCTATTTCTAACTATTCAGTTTAGCATAAGTCAATAAAGTTAAATGTAATCTAACAAAAAGGTCACTGAATGAAAAATAATCAAAATGGAGGTTGGAAATAAAATGGAAATCTTTATAATATTAACAAAATACAATACTCACCAGTGGTGTTAAGAAGGTAACCGCAGCTATTGGTGACTACTTAGTATATTTTCACCTCACAATAGTGTCCAACGTATTTAGGAGGAATAGGATATACCTATTAATGTTCATAGGTAGGGTATATAACAGTCATTCTTGTAAAATGGCAGTTATACTATTTAGCCAGTAGCTGGCAGGGATAAGGGGGCTCATGCCTTTCCCAAGTCCAAAAGTGAATGTAATATGACTGGAGTTTGAACTGGCTTACTTTGAGTCAGCAGTCCAGTACTTTAGCTATTAGGCCACAGGGACCTCACTTCATTGGTTGGTTTTATGGCTCAATGTTTTATAAACATCCATTAGAACATTTACTTCAAGTACCATAGAGTTCTTTTATGAAGATATCTCAAGGACTATATTAATAAACATTCATTTGAGATCACTTAGAAAAAATTGGGACTTTTGAAACTTGAACTTCTAGGTGATTTGAGTCCTTAGGCACAATCCAATTTCCCAACCTCTTGTTCTACCCCCATTTTTACTTTTTGGCAAATTAATACTATAGGAATGAAAGTGCAGATCTTAATTAGATTTTCACCAAACACAAGCTGATTTTCTCAGTACTTGTTCTAATTTAAATACGATAAGACAATGTCAACTGAAGTTGGTAATCCAAGGCGAACCTTACGTAGTGTAATTATTAGTGTATAAGACACACTATTTTTTTCTGATTTTTGATTTCTTTTTTTAATGGCATATCAACCTTCATGTACTATTTAATGCCAAAGCCATCCTTGTAAAAGAACTGTCAGCTGAGGAAATAAGGGCTCAGATTTTTCAGTTCAAAAGTTAGGTATTATACATGAGAACATGCTTCACCCTATTCAAGGTTTGGTTTGGTTTGGTTTGTTGGGTTTTATGGCATATCAACCTTTGTAGGTTATTTAATGCCAAATCCATTTTTATGTAAATAATCAGTTCTATTTAAAATAATTCAGTTTAGCATGAGTACACAGTTTGTCAAAAACATTTCTATTTAGTGTAAGTACAGTTTCAATGTCCCAAATAGTTCAATTTAAAACAATTCAGTTTAGCACACAGTTTAAATGATTGGGTTTTATGGCATATCAACCATTGTAGGTTATTTAATGTCAAATCCTTTATATATATATATATATATATATATATATATATATATATATATGATTTAGTTTGGTTGGGTTTTATGACATATCAACAATTGTAGGTTATTTAATGCCAAATACTCTTTATACATATATATATTAAATATATATGATTTGGTTTGGTTGGGTTTAGTTTTATGGCATATCAACCATTGTAGATTTTTTAATACCAAATCCTCTTTATACATATATATTGAATATATATGATTTACTTTGATTGGGTTTTATGGCATATCAATCATTGTAGGTTATTTAATGTCAAATCCTATATATATATATATATATATATGATTCAGTTTGGTTGGGTTTTATGGCATATCAACCATTGTAGGTTATTTAATGCCAAATCCTCTTTATACATATATATCAAATATGTATGATTTGGTTTGGTTTTATGGCATAGCAACCATTGTAGGTTATTTAATGCCAAATCCTCTTTATACATATATATTAAATAAATATGATTTGTAAACATTTTGTTGATAACACTATTCATTCATTTGCATACAGTTGAATGGTTTCAAGTATTGTTATGTATCACAAACAATTCAACCAAACATGTCTTTTGTTTACATACAGTTAAATGATCAAACAGTTCTATTTCTAACAATTCAATTCAGCATAATTTATTTGTTTGTGCACAGTTTAAATGTCAAACAGTTTTATTTAATCCACCGATAGGACCCAATCAAGTACTCTGACTCAGAGTGGACCTGGGAGCAATGGCAATGAAGAGGTACTCTGCATTTCCCAAATCTCCAAGGCTGGAGTCTTGCCATCAGATTATTTAATGTCATATCTAGAATACTCATTGAAAGGGAGGGGGTCTTACCCCTCTGCAGAGATGCAGTTGGTATATTCTACAGCCCCAACCAAGTGGGCTGCCAAAGTTTGGGTTATATACAAATAATTATGGTAATCACTGTCAGACATTTTATCAAGAAGCATCATGGGATAGGCTTTTGTTAAATGCTTTATATCTATCAGAAATTAAAGCCACAAAAGCATTACATCAGATGAATCAATAGCATCAAATATTAAGCTTATTAGTGTCCGTTGTAAACACTCTTGTTTTATTTTGTTTTTTTTCTTTGCTACCAGTAAGGCCTCTTTGAATCATATGTTATTTTGTGTTTGAGAGGATTTCCCATGATGCACTTCATCTTTTATTGATTAAAATATTTTAAATTATCTACACTAGATGTTGGGCAACTTTTCAAAGAGTATTAGAGCAAAGTAAAATACAAAAAGCTGTATCCAGGATTTGAACTCAAGCCACCGAGTTCATTTCTTACAATGATAATCATTATACTACAGATGAAACTGTTGCTGAATGCGTGCAGAACCATAGCTATCAAGAAACCAAGAAAGTAAGAGAGAGATGTTTGCATGTGTGGCACAATAATGAGTATTCATGTGTGTATATATAAATATATATACAGATGTATTAGTGTGGGTTTCTGCATTCATGGATGGGTGGCTAATGAAGAGAGCTTATCTTCAGCATCTTTGACCAGCGTCGGATTGTCTAGAAGGTCTCCTTTGTTTGTCTATTTTGGCGTGAAGACAACACAAAGAGTTGTGTCTGCGTGAACCTACGAGACCAGAAGTAAGGATGAAGGACGTTGGTCAAGTGAGGAGGGAGACCTCAGAAGTAGAGAGACACACATTCAGAGCCCAAGACATGAGGCCAGTGAGTCGAGGCTAGGATACTAAGCCTAGCGGTCAAGAAAAAAGACATGGGGAAGTGAAATCAGAAATGGGACATGGAGTGGTGAAGATGATAACAAGAGATGAGTCAGCATTTTTTGTAGCCGTTGGGAGTTTCACAATGCACTTGTGATAGCCAAATGCATATATACACACACAGAGTGTCAAAAAAAAAGTGCCAGACTTCACCTCCTTATGTTTTGCTGTTCTGAATCTGTGTTTTGTCTTTTCTTCCTTCCACTCTTAGTTTGTTCTTTGTTATTTTATTTTTTTGTACAAATGCCCACTTGGCCAGGTATGAGAAAAAATAATGGGGTCGATGCCACTAGATGATCGGCTAAACCAAAAAACCTGGAGTGTGGTTAGTTTTATATATAAATGGGTACCCAAGTCATTACACCCAAGACAGGCAACTATCTAACGGACATTGAAACCAGCAATATCAAATCATAATAATTTGTTTACAATTATATATCTTTAATTATCTCTTCCTATTTAATACAATAGCCCAGACAGCAGTTGTATTTTCTCAATGCTATTTAGTAATTTTAGAGCCCTGACAGCAATTACATATGCAAGCTGTATTAAACAGGTCCTAGAGGCAACACCCCACAAAGCAGCAGCTGTACGACCACCTACCACTCATCATGAAAACTATCAAACATGGATGAGACATGTGGGACACTGCTGGAGAAATAAGAACAAACTCATTAGCAATGTACTCCTGTGGACCCCTTCACATGGATTGAGCAAAGGTTGGATGACCAGCTAGATCCTATCTACTACAGCTCTGTGCCGATACAGGATGTAGCCTGGAAGACCTCCCGGAAGCAATGGACAATAGGGATGGTTGGTGAGAGAGTATCAGGGAAATCTGTGCTAGCAGCACGACATGATGATGATGAGTCAGCTGGCACTGTAGAATACACCAACTGCATTTCTGCAGAAAAGTAAGACCCCTCCTCTTAACAAGTGACCTGGATATGATACTAAACCATCTGATGGTGAGGCTTCAATCCCAGAGCTTTTGGGAATGTGAAGAAACCTTTCATTGTCATAACTCCCAGGTCCACTCTAACTGGGATTGGTAGTACCTGTTAAAGTCCCATCTAAGGTTGAAATAAGTTATTTAGTCATTTTTGAATACTTGAAACTATTTAACTGTGTGCAAACAAATAATTATAATTAAATGGAATTCTAAGTGTTAGATAGGAATACTTGAAACCATTTACCTGTATATAAATAAATGAGCTCTAACTCTTTTAAAAATAAAGTTACCTACAAACTATTCACATACAAATCATATATATCTGTGTCTAAAAAGATTTGGTATTAAATAACCATCAAGGGTTGATATTCCATTTAACCAAATAATCTGACCTAATTTTTATTTCTTAGTGATATATAGCACACATTATAGGACTTTAAACATATTTATGATATTAGCTGTTGTGAGTCAAAACTAACTCAGCTAGACATTAAGAGAGACATCATTGATAAAGAAAATGCTAATTAAGATTTAATGAGTATTTGATAATCATTGAGAATATAATGTAAATAACTAAGGGAATTAGGACACTGTTGGTGACATTGTTTCAGTTACAGACAGACACACAACCTCAATTGCAATAAGATAGGAATAAAGGAGGAAGATCTTAATTAAACTTTTGCCTCATGCAAGCCGTCTTTCTCAGCCTTTGTTCTAATTTCAATATAACAATACGACAATGTCAATATCAACAGTGAAGTTAATAAACCAAGGCCAACCATACATACTCACAGTCAGACATTTAATCAAGAAGCATCATGGGATAGGCTTTTGTTAATGACTGACTTTCTATCCAAAATCAAAACCACAAAATGTATTACATCAGTTAAGTCAATAGCCTCAAATGTTATAATGTTTTGTGTATTAGTTTCCAGTGTAAAAGATCATTTTTTGTTTGATTGTTTTCTATGCTATGAGTAAGTTCTCTCTAACTTGTATGTTCTTTTATGTTTAAGATGATTTCCCACTATGGACTTCATCTTTTATGCATGAAGATGTTTAAAAGCTGTTGTCTAACTTGTTAATAAACAGTCTGCATAGTTCAGGTGTGAACAGACAACAAAGCTACACAAAATATATTTACATTCAGCTTTTATTTTCTTTATCAAACAATTGTACAATTGAAATTCTTCTCAACAGAGGTAAAAATGGTTTTTTTTTTACAAAAGCAACATGGTACAGTATTTTTTATGCAGATAAGAAATATCAATTACTACTAATATTTTTTTGATGAAATGTTGTCAATCATTGTTCATTTTTGACTCGTATTTCTTTCATCTTATTTCTCTTGCCTTTACACCTCATAGTAATAGTGTTAAGTTGTATGAATTTCTTAGATGAAGCATTGTCAATTATTATTAATTTTTGACTAGTATTTCTTTCATCTTATTTCTCTTGCTTTTACACCTCGTAGTAATAGTGTTAAGTTGGGTGAATTTCTTAGATGAAGCATTGTCAATTATTATTAATTTTTGAATAGTATTTCTTTCATCTTATTTCTCTTGCTTTTACACCTCGTAGTAATAGTGTTAAGTTGTGTGAATTTCTTAGATGAAGCATTGTCAATTATTATTAATTTTTCACTAGTATTTCTTTCATCTTATTTCTCTTGCTTTTACACCTCGTAGTAATAGTGTTAAGTTTTGTGAATTTCTTAGATGAAGCATTGTCATTTTTATTAATTTTTCACTAGTATTTCTTTCATCTTATTTCTCTTGCTTTTACACCTCATAGTAAAAGTATCAAGTCGTGCAGATATCTTAGATGAAGCATTGTCTATTATGAGATAGCTTGTAAAGAATTTCTTAATAATGCATTCATGAAACTTCCCGAGAAAAAAATAAAGATGAACATCGCAGAGACGAGACCATAAACAATTCTTTTAATGCAATGGTTGTCTAAAATTTTGAATCTCAATTTTAATCTAAGAAACATTGTTCTAATAAAACTAAGGACTATTAGGCATTAAAACGACAATGTATAAAAAGTCATTTGATCTGCAAATCCTCTATAGTGAATATACATCCCGATTTTTATAGTAGTTGGTGACCTTAGTCAAGGGTGACCCGAATGCTCCCTTTTCAATAGCTACCACACCGAGATGTAGGAGAGGGCACTACTCCATTCCTTTGATTGTTCCACTACCCTTGATCCTCACCTTATAAATATGAGTGTTAAATAAGGCGGCATCAAGTACCATTTTTCAAGTCTCTGGTATGACTCGATCTAAGATTGAACCCCAGTCTCCTGGACCATTAGTGAACACTCTACCCAATGGCCAAAAATGTGGAGCAATCCAGGGAAAGGAGTAGCATCCTCCCCTACACCTTGGTGTAGTAGCTATCGAAAAGGAAGCCTTCAGGTAACCCTCAACTACAGTTGCCAACTTAGATTTTTAAAATCTATCCTTATTCCTCATCGAGTAAATATTCATAGAACAGAGACAAAAAATAAATACAATTGATCACAATCTGTCTTTCCATTGTTAGTTTTTAAAATTAAGTGTTCAGATATTTTACATCAAATTCGCCTAAAGAGTAAAATGTTCACCAATGGTCCATATAAATTTTAATTTATATTTCTTTTTCTGTTTTTGTTTTCTGGTAATAATTTACATTCTTAAAATGCTAGATTTCTAGCAAAGATCTCTACATATAAGTAGTTGACACAACCCACAAAAAATCAAAATAAAACAAAATAAAATTTTAAAAAACGGAACAATATTTTATCAGTGCTATAAATTAAAATTAAACATCAATGGTTTAGATATATAGGTAGTGATTATTTTCCTTGATTATTGTAGTCAAAGTTCCCATGATTTTAGCCAAAAAATTATAATTTTCTTCAAAGAAAATTCTCAGAAATATGTCACACATGAAAAAGAAGGGTTTTTTTTTCATTATTTGGGTGTAAGCTAGTGATATCTCAACATATAAGTAGTGGACAAAAAAAAACAACAGACACTGAAAAAACAAATATACATGATTTTTATTATCACAATAAATTTTAGACACACATAGGAAGTGATTATTTTCCTTGATTATTGTTCTCAAAGTTCACTTAGTTGTATCAGGTAGTCATAATTTTCTAAAAAGAAAATTTTCAGAAATACTAAAGAAAAAAAAAGGAAATTCAGTTTTAAAAATAAAAATTGTTTTCTTTGTATATTACTCAATAGAATTAATGACATATTTACATATTGTTTTTTTCCCTGTGTATGGGTGTGTGTGTATGTATATATATATATATATATATACACACACAGGCACAGACACAGAGGATGATTGAAAAGTATCTTTTATATCATTGGGAGTTACTTTTTATATTATATATATATATATATATATATATATATTATAATGATGATAATAAATAGATATATATTATTATATATTTAATCCATGGAACCACATAGTGATTTAATGACAACCAACACTCTCATAATATCATTATATATATATATATATATCACACACACAGGGTGATTGAAAAAGTCATTCCTATATAATATGGAGTTACTTTTCAATCATCCTGTGTGTGTGTGTGTGTATATATATATATATATATATATATTTGCAGCATTTCTTCATTGATACATATTTGATTGAACATGATAGACATTTTTTTGTCTATATAGTTTTTTGTTAATCCTTTCAAATTGACATATTGATCTTATGATATTCGGCATGAATTGGTTTATAAACTTCCCATAATTAGTTATTTCCCAAGTACTTTCTGTCCAACTTTGGGCCATCACTTTTGTTACAACACTTTAGTAATACATCCTCCCCCGATGATGGCCCATAGTTGGGCAGAAAGTACTTGGGAAATAACTAATTAAGGAAGGTTTATCAACCAATTCCCACTGAATATCATAAGATTAATATGGCAATTTGAAAGGATTGACAAAAAATGTCTATTATATTCAATCAAATATATATATATGTATGAGGGAATCAATTAGTATCTCCACAAACACAGTTATTATCTAAAAATTCAGGTGGATTTCTCTAATGGACTGAATTTTATCTTTTATATCTACTTTTATACCTACTTGTCTCAGCCATAATGCATAGAAGGTGCTTCAATTTATCAGTTTTTCTCTGTAGGCAATTTACTCAATAGAATTAATGATGTATTTAAATATACCAAATGTACAATTATAAATTGTGGGGGTGTACCTTTGTTAACAAAACACATAGAGAAAAAGCTAGATGGGAATAACACAAGAATACTATGAGCTATCTTGAACAAATCTTGGAACCAACACCCCATGACACAACAGCTGTATGGCCACATACAAGCCATGTAAGACAAACAAGACATGTGGGACACTGCTGGAAAAGAGTTGTAGCATAGCTAGCACCCCTTCAGCACTCTAACAGATGGCCTGGCTCATAACCTTCAATAGCATATGATTAAGGACCTCAGCAGTTGATTAATAAGTTGATATTAAACTGATTAATATTCGGACTGATCTTACTTCGTTTGGATATTCGGCATTTTGACCCTCCTCTATTCCTTGTTTGGTTTGGTTTCTTGGGTTTTATGGCATATCAACCTTTGTGGGTTATTTAACACCAAATCCATTTTTATGTGAATAATCAGTTCCATTTCAAACAATTCAGTCTAGCATGAATACACAGTTTAATTGTCAAAAGCATTTCTATTTCTAACTGTTCAAGCAGTTATATAACAGTTCAGTTTAGTGTAAGTACAGTTTCAATGTCAAAAACAGTTCAATTTCAAATAATTCAGATTAGCATAAGAACGCAGTTTAAATGTAAGTACAGTTTAGTAGTGAAAAACATTTCTATTTTGAGCTATTCAGTTTAGTCAAGTAATGCTAATTCAGCTAATTCAATTTAGTATAAGTACAGATTTTGATTACACACAGTTAAATGTCAAAACAGTTCCATGTCAAACAATTCAGTTTAGTGTAAATACAGTTTCAATGTCAAAAAACAGTTCTATTTCAAATAATTCAGTTTAGCATAAGCACGCAGTTTAAAAGTAAGTATGGTTTAATTGTCAAAAACATTTCTATTGCAAGCTATTCAGTTTAGCATAAGTATGCCGTTAGTTCTATTTAACCCATAGATAGGGCCCTATTAGGTGCTATCATGCCAGGCCAGAGTGGACCCGGAAGCAATGGTAATGAAGGGGTGCTCCGTATTTCCCCAAAGCCCCAGCATTACTGGGACATCACCATCAGATTGTTTAGCGTCATAACTAGGACACTCATTTGGGGGGGGGTCTTACCCCTCTGCAGAGGTGCAGTCAGTATATTCTACAGCCCCAACCGACAGGGCAATATTCCTTGTTTGTTGTCTTGTTAATTGTTTGTAATTTATTGTACTTTGTCTTTTTTCTATGCATCCGTTAGCTCCGGATTTTGGTGCTAAATAAATAGATTAAGTTCTCATTCTTCTCTGTGTATCATTCACCTCGATGATACAACAAGAAGCAAGGACAAACTCATAAGTGATGTTGTTCAATGAACCCTTTCACATGGACATGCCAGTGTTGGCTGACCAGCAAGAACTTATTTACATCAGCTCGGTGTGGACACCGGATGTCATTTGGAAGACCTGCTGGGAGTAACAGATGATAGGGACAAATAGGTAGAGAGAGTCACTGAAATCCATGCTGTCAGTGTGACAATGATGATATATGTGTGCGCATGCACACACACACACACAGAATCAAATCTATAGATTGCAGTAAATTAATACTTGTAGAACATTATTATCACTCATATGACCATTATATTAACAGAGATGTGAAATTCACCATCATAGAAAAAACAAACAAAAAAAATGCATTGGACAATATCGCTGTGATCACAGAAACATAAAAATGGAAAAAAAAAAAGTCTCCAGACACTTACTCCGAATGGTTTTAACATCAAAATTAAACCATTCTCAAAACATGACTTTGAAATAGGACAGACAGATATGGATTGACATATAAACATCTAAATAAACAAATGTCTATGACAAATATCTGACAAAGCAGTTTTGGCTAATTGGAAATATACCCAATACGTCGCTTAACATATCTTCAAAATGGAAAGCTCAGTGCAAGGTATCTGCATGATATAACAAAAACACACAAAGATATATGGAAAAAATGTCTCCCAACCATCACTCCAAATGGCTTAACATTAAACTAAACCATCCTGACATATCGCTCTGAAATAGGATGGATGGTTTGGTTTAGTTTCTTTGTTTAATGGCATATCAACCTTTGTAGGTTATTTAATGCCAAAGTCATTCTCCTAGAATAACAGTAGTAGTACTATTTAACCCATAGCTGGGAGGATAAGGGGGTTCAATACCTTTCCCAAGGGTATTTGCCCAAAAGTGACTGTAATAGCGCGATTGGGGTACACTTTAACCATTACACCATGAGGACATCCCCTGAAATAGGATGGAGAGATATGGGTTGACACATAAACATCTACATAAACAAATGATTAAGTTATGGCTAATTTGAAATGCACCTCACCCATGCTTTACAAATATCTTCTAAGTTTAGCTCGCAGTCAGATGTTTACAAATGCAGATATCATACAATGGCCAGTTCAAAACACTCGAATACCAAAAAATGACTTCAGTTCAACAAGTAGATATGCTACGTTACTAGTTTTATTTTATCAGAGATCTAATTTCCATGTGATTAATAACCTGTCAATATAGCAGTCCACGCTTTTGCTAGGCACATGTTGACATCACTTTCAGTAGATGAGATACTGCTACCAAAGTATGTGTTGTGGTATTATTCCTATTTTTGATACACAATAAAGATATAATATTTGATTTCCATGTAATTAATAACCTGTCAATATAGCAGCCTACGTTTTTGCTAGGCATATGTTGACATCACTTTCAGTAGATGAGATACTGCTACCAAAGTATGTGTTGTGGTATCATCCCTATTTTCGATACGCAATCAACTCTTACAATAAAGATATAATATTTGTCTGTAATTCACTCAGGGAGAGCGAGTAGCAAGAGCTAAACAGGTGACACTGTATTGTTTTACTGTCATATATAATCTTTATTCTTCTCTCTTAATACAGTATGTGAACTAGTCTAAGTGGCAAGCCTCTGAAATTAATAAAGTAGAGATGGCTCCTTTTGTTTAAAAGGCATGAACTCTGTTTTATTTGCGTTCACATAGATGCCACTGTTATGAAATAGCCGAGGGATTTCGGTTCATGCCTTTGAGTTTAGTTAGGCTGAGAACCTTTCAGCTCAGCACATGGGTTGGTTGGGTGTAAGATTGAAGTAGGTGTTAACGCGAGTGCGCGCGAGCGGATGGAGGTGTCACTCAGATGTCATAACAGTCCGAGACGATACTGGGTGACAAGGTGCGGGTGACGTCACGCACCGGAAGCACGTGGAAGTTTGTGTGAGAATTTGAAGAAAATAAGAGTCGGGTTTTAGACACCGAACGAGAAGGATCAATTTTGGAGCTCGCAGGCGCGAGGTGAGTTTGCGCCCTATGGGGGGAGCCGCTCGAGATGGGGGCCAAATGAATAAGACAGCATAGAAGATTGTGTCTCTCCTCCTTACGTCGAAACCTTTAACTCAAAGTTAATAAAAAGGTTTCGTACCTGAACAAGAAGTAGTTACGTGTTTTTGAGATTCCTGTTCTTTATATATTCTATCATTATGAACATTACATGTCTATTTCGCACATGGCCATATTCGTGTATATCCTATTTACCAACCCCTCCGCTCAGGCAGAATATGACACAAGGTCAATTTTTTAAGCGGAGTTTAACAGGTTTGAATTCAGAGTTTTCCTTCTCCTAGACTAGTTGCCTCACCAAGGCTGAAGAACTTAGTCTGCCCTACTATTTACCCATAGCTGGAGGGAGAATAATTGGATTCATACCTTTCCCAAGGGTATTAGTGCTATGTGAAAATGCAATCAGTCTCGTCCAGGATTTGAACTCGTGTCGCCGTGTCTATTTCCTACGACAATAACCATTACACCACGGGCACCTCCATATTTGTGTATATGGCTACGCAACACCACTGCTTCCTGCTACTTGCTCCAGGCTATGCAGCAGGGATTTGGCTTCTTTCAAGATGTGGCCATGCAAGTATTACTGTATAGTCACACCAACTGGACCCTAATGAAATGCATGGAGAAAAGGGTGGATGGGAACGATACAAGAATGTTGCATGAACAAATCCTGGTAGAAATACCCTTCAAAAAAGCAGCTGTAAGGCCACTTACTTCCCATCTTACAAACCATTCAAGTAAAATGAACAAGACATGCTGGACACTACTGGTAAAGTAAGGATGAACTCCCAAATGTGGACATGCCAGTATTTGCCGGCCAGTAAAGACTTACGTATATCAGCTATGTGCAGACACAAGATGCCGTCTAAAAGACCCGCCAGTTCCATAGAAATGGATAGCGAGAGAGAAAGTCAGCTGTCTGAGTGACTTGATGATGATGTTTCCAGTTCATTTGTCATTTCTTTTCTAGGATAACAACACTTTAAAAAAACTTTTCTTGTGATGATGACTCAGTCAAAACTAATTGAGAACAATTAAAAAATAAATAACTGTAAAAAAATTTCCTACTTGTCTTTTCCCTTCTGTTCATCTCTCACTATATATATATATATTTCATCACAGCCTCTTTCATCTCAATTGTCTCATAACAACAGCCTCTGAGCTTAAGGAATAACCAAAAGTCACAGGGAGCAAGGTCTGGACTATTGGGAAGCTGAGGAACTGTCTTGATGCCCATCTTGGTCAAATAGTCTGTGACAAGGATGGAGTTGTGGACTGGTGCATTGTCCTCGTGGAAATGCCACTGACCCGATTTGAAGAGTGCTGGCCTCTTCCCAAGGAATCTCTTCCTGAACTCCCTTAAAACCTCAACATAGTAACCCTATCCTAACCCTTTGGCCAATCAACTCTGGTGTATTAACTTCCTTACTCCTCCCACACCTCTCATCATCCCTCACAGACTCCCTGTCTTCCTTGAATCTCTTATGCCACTCAAAAACTGATGGTCGATTCATGCAAGATAGTCCAAAAGCAGTCTGAAACATTCCATACATTGTTTCTGTGGCATTTTTTCCAAGTTTAAAACAGAATTTTATTGCATATCATTCTTCCTCACGTCCAGATTGCATTTTGAAATTCACCAGCTGTGACAATCCGGCTTTGGTAGGGTGTATTCCAATTGCTGCTGTAGCTGATCATTTGAACCTGAAATCATAAAAATTGGTCAGTCATCTCATAAGATGTATAGCAATAACATACTGAATGTTCAAGAGTCTACAACAATTTTAAATGCCTGTACAAAAAAAGTCTGGAAACTTATTGAAGGCACCACATATATATGTGTATGTGTATTAGATGATTTATATATATATATATATATATATATATATATATGTATGTATGTATTTGATGATTGATATATATACATATATATATATATATATATATATGTATGTATTAAATGATTGATTTATATATATGTAAGTAAAGTTGGCGATCACAGTCAAGGGCAACCGGAAGGCTCCCTTTTCAATAGCTACAACACTGAGGTGTAGGGGAGGGTGCTACTCCTTTCCCTGGATTGCTCCACTTTATCTTTGATACGTACCTTATATTTTTGAGTGTTAAGCAAGGAGGTATCAAGTACCATTTTTAAAGTCTTTGGTATGACATGACCTTGGATATTTCTGAAGAGTTATTTACAGACAGTAAGATGGTTTCAAGTATTCCTATGAAATATTAATAATTTTTACCCAACTATTTTAGTAAGATATGAAGTTTAAAATAGATATATTGTAAAAAGAAGAAAATAGAAAAAAAAAATACATATAAATGGATCGGAAAATTTATTAATGATATTAGTTAAAGTCCAATGACGCATTTCGACCTTATGAATGAAATTATCTTAGATATGAAATTACAAAAAT
Organism: Sepioteuthis lessoniana; assembly: GCA_963585895.1. Lineage (NCBI taxonomy): Eukaryota > Metazoa > Mollusca > Cephalopoda > Myopsida > Loliginidae > Sepioteuthis > Sepioteuthis lessoniana. The sequence continues at coordinate 28,697 of CAUZXS010004271.1, forward strand.
TTCAAGAGGAAATTATTTTTGGTCATCTTCAAGGTGGTAATTAGGAATTTAGAATAATAGTTTAAATAATACAGAAAAATATCAAAAAAAGATCATGTCATGAAACGTTATAGATATATATCTATCATCGTTTTTATAAACTCTGTGTTTTCTACTTAACTTTTTAAAAAATTTATGTTTCATTACGTAATCTTTTTCGAAGCTTGTGTGTCTTGGGAAAGCTATCAATGGTTTCTCAGTATTCCAATCAAATACTAATGATTTATACAGAACTATTTAGTATCAAGTTATTATTTCTATTTAATGGTAATTTTTTGCTTGCACAGAGTGATATGGTTTCATGTATTCTTATCCAATACAAGTAATTTGCAAACAGATCTATTTGATCCATAGATGTGACATTGTAGGGAATAAATAAATAAATTTAAAAAAGAAAATTTGAATTAAAAAATAAAATTATTAGAATATGCAGAAACTTCCTGAGGTCTCTGACAGGAAAAAGGGACAACGCATGTGTCAGGAAAAAGGAACCTCCCGACAAGAGGAAGAGGCTCATTTCTCTTTCAGGCAGAGACTGGCGAAGTGACAACACCTTGCTAACTGGTGGAAGACACCATGCAGTCATCTTTGGACAAAGCATTGGATAGTCCTTTCACTTGTAGCAACACTCTCGGTTAACAGTATGCTGAAATATAAAAGGCTACGAAATGGAATTACAAACTAAAACACAGGACTTCGACAAACTCCCAAAAGCGACTAACCATAGTTGAAGCTTTAAAATACCAAATGAGGACAAACATATAGCGAGAAACGATTAACGTATTTTTAAACACCTTGACTGGGGATTCAACCATTTCAATTTTATTCTGGGAAAATTCCTTCATCCATTGAATGGTTGTTGAACCCAGGAAATAAAGGAAAAATATAAAAGAAATGTCTTCATCTCCAATCTGTTGCTGTCTTCTTTCGTATAATTCTTTTTGGGTCTTTCTTGTTCAAGGAGTTGCATCAACAAGACAACGTGGGGTAAACTAAAATAACCTCAGAATGGAGTCAGATATCAAACGGCAACACAGCTTGCCCTAACCTATGCCAACCCCATAACATTAACAGGTACTACCACTCAAAGTCAGAATGGACCTGGGAGTAATGGCAAAGAAGGTGTACTCCAAACTGGAGTCACACTATCAGATGTAGTGCAGTATCATTCATAGGACACCTTTTTTTTTGAGGGGGTTGTCCAATACAATCAGTGTATTCTAATACCTGCTAACAGGGTGAATATACATTAGAAATAATGAACAACTCATGTGATGCACTGGTTTGTGAGGTTGATTAGCAAAATTATTGTTAATCAGTTTAATTCTTACTGGGTACCTCATTCTTCGGACTTTGTGCCTCATTTAAACAAAGCTTAATAAAACAACTATATATTAGAAAGAATTCTGAAAGAGGATTTTTGTTATATATTGACCCTCGACTGAGCCATCAATCAAGAGATGCACCTGTGTAAATAAGCAGAACAGCAGAAGCAGGTGGGCGTTAAACAATAATATAACCAGGTGCACAGATGGTTCAAGTCAGTTGGAGACAAGATACCGAAGTAAGAGCCAGCAGCAGACAGAGGGCTTTGGGCCCTCAGTAACCCATGGTTGAGCAATCCCAGCCAAGATGAGGAAGAAGTGCTGCTATGGTCGCGACAAGAACTTGGGTCAATATAGCAGTCTGTCCTCGTCTCCAACTCATCTCTCACACACAACAGAAACATCAATCCTTTCAAGAATAAAGTGTGAGAGATATATTTTTATAAAAAAGTGTGTTTGTTCGTTCATTGAAGTTCGTATATTGTGTTTGATTATGTTTCTGCTTATATCTGTATTACAGCTTTACAACATTTTATTTAAGAATCCTAAATTAATAAGTTAATTTTTGATACTTATGGAAGAAAGCTGATCCAAAATTTTCAGGATGAAGAATAACTGCCATGATGGATCAGAGGACTCTTTTAATATGAAATAAGAGTAAAACTACTATAGCAAATTATCAAAGGAAAGTAAAGAGTAGCAGCCATCAAAATGAAAAACAAAAAAAAAAAAAACCAAACGAAACAAACAAACAAACAAAAAACAAAACAAAACAAACAAAAATAAAAAAAAAAAAAAACAAACAAACAAAACAAAAATAAACAAAACAACCAGTCACCCTTTTCCCCGATTAAATTAAGACTTTATAACATTCGTCTTCATAAAAGAAAACTAGTTGATGAAGATCTGTCGCAGATAATGCCCCTTGGTGGCATTGCACGCCCGTGCAGAGGGCACTCTCACTCAATCATAGCGATTATTAAAACAAGAAAAATGAAGACACTTGTCCCTTTTTTTATATTGTCAATCAGACTTTCCTTTCATTGCTCATTTGTAAAGCTATTTTCATTTTATTCCCTTACAAAGTCAGGTGGTTGGTTTGTTGTTTTTTCCAGTTCTTTTAGCAGTTGGCCAATTCCACAAAACCAAAAAAAAAAATATTCTGAAGAGATAAAATCTGTAATTATACGAGTGAGCAATTTGGGACCCCAAACCGAGAAGAAATGGCTCTGGTCTGTGTTCCAGTAAATACACACGGCTAAAACAGGTGCGACAAAAAGAAAGAAAGATATTTTGGTTCTTGGAGTCTGAGCTGAAAACAAAAAAAATATGGTTGTCTTTTGATGTCAAGGTCACCTCTGTGAAGCAGCAACAAAATTACTTCTGATAATATGTGATTATTTACGAAGATTTGCTTAGTCTGGCACATGGGCCTCGGGTTTACCCTCCTCAGAAGTGAACAGGCTTATGATTGCTTAACTTTTTCTGTTCTTTTTCTTCTTATTTACAAAACTTTGCTTACTAGGACACAAAGGCCTCTGTTTGTTTATTGTGTTTTGAAATGTTTACCCACCTCAGAAGTGAACAAGATCATTGCTGCTTAACTGTCATTTAGGAGGTGCCCGTGGTGTAATGGTTATTGTCGTAGGAAATGGACACAGCAACACGAGTTCAAATCCTGGATGTGACTGATTGCATTTCATATAGCACTAATACCCTTGGGAAAGGTATGAATCCAATTATTCTCCCTCCAGCCATGGGTAAATAGTAGGACAGACTGGGTTCTTCTGCTTTGGTAAGGCAACTAGTCTAGGAAAAGGAAAAGGAAAACTGATTTCAAACCTGTTAAACTCCGCTTAAAATAATTGACCTTGTGTCATATCCTGCCCGAACGGAGGGGTTGGTAAATATAGTTTAACTGTCATAAACCCTAAATCACTAATATCAAATATTAATATAAAAAGTTACTGATTGAATAGGGCTATTATAAGCTGGTTGGTTGGTTATATGACACGTCAACTCTTGGTGGGTTATTCAATGCTGAAGTCTATTAAGTGATTTTTTTGTTGGGGGTGCAAATACTGAAATTTAGTATGTTGTGTCATATATTGGATTGGCTGATTTTAATGGCAAGTCAACCTGTCTAGGGTTATTTTATTTATTGAGGTTAAAGAATTATGTACATTTATATTTATGTTTTTTGTGTTGTTGTTTCTTAAGAGCTTTTTTTGCACACAGTCCTACCAAATAATTTTTAATCAGATCTATTTGACCCATAAATGGGACCCTAACAGTGACTACCTCTGTAAATCAGAGTGGACCTGGGAGTAATGGCAATGAAGGGATACTCTACACTCTCCATGGAGCCTCACCATCAGATGCAGTTGAATGTATTATCCAGGACACCACTTTTTATGGTGGAGAGGGTCTTAACACACTATCGGCAATACAGTTCTCGTATCTTAAGGCCCAGTGATAGGGTGTAAATTTTTATAGATTCATAATTTAAAAGAACTTTTATAGATTCACGATTTAAATTAATCTATGATATAAAAACTCAAAAATTTTGGTTTAAAATACTGGGCTTGGGTTATATTTTGGGATTCACTGGAGTAAGTTTCATATTATCTAATTTTCAAAAAATCAAAAATAACCTTTCTTTTTTCATGCAAATCTCATTTATTCTTTATAAAATAAAAAAGTGCTCGTCATTAAATTTTCACTTATTGCCTATACTTGAATATAACTCAAACCCATACCCAAATCCACCCTGACCCCACAGTTATCATGATTTGGTTAGTTTATTTCACTTCACTTGTACCGGACATTGGCATAATGTGTTCGCCAATGGCCCAAGAGACCTGGGTTCAGTCCCAGGTCGAGTCATACCAAAGACTCAAAAAATGGTACTTGATGCTACCTTGCTTAACACTCAGTATTATAAGGTTGAGATCAAGGGTAAAATGGAGCAATTCAGGAAAAGGAGTAGCACCCTCCCCAACACCTTGGTGTAGTAGCTATCGAAAAGGGAGCTTTCAGGTCACCCTCGACAAACGTTGCCAACTTTTACTTTTTTTATTTCCCTTCAAATACCGTTTGCATAACGAGGGACACAAAATCACTTTAGATATGTCTCTATCATTTTATATATATATATATATATATATATATATATATATATATATATCAATCACTTTCCATATTTATAAGTCTATAACTTTTTATATCTTCCTCTTAATCCCTTTCCATTTCTATATATCTATCACTTTTCATATCTTTCAGGTTTTTATCTCAGTTTATTATAAAACGCCCAATCTCAATTGCCATCAGACTCAAGTGATCTGCCGTCCTCATCTTCACAAATATTTTGTAGAACCATAGCCTTTGAGTGTTGTGCTATATGACAACACTAAAAAGTGTATTCACTATACTGCTGTTAAGTTGGAACCATGCTGACCAATCAAACAAGTGACCATTTGACCATCTCTTCAACCAAGACTCGGAAGGACGAATGACTCAAATGCCTGACTCATTTTAACCATGAAACATGTTAAAGTTCAACTCTTGCTAACAGGGCAGAATATTAAGAAATAATAATGTATTCCTATAAGTATCTAGCATATTGTGTGACACATAAAGTGTCACATATTCATAGACACAAAGTTGGAGGTGTAGCTAAAGATTATGAGGGGTTAGTGGAGGGTTTGGCTCCTTGAAGGACTCCACACACACCAACATTTAGCAAGATTTGAAGGAAAAGAAAAATTGACATTAATAAATAGGCATTGTCACTTAACTGGCAAAAAAAAAAAATCCAAGGACTGATCCATTGGATTTTTTTTTTTTCTATAACAACAGATAACCTATTTAGAAGTATTTTATGCCTCAAAGTTAGGGAATTGTATTCATTATACATTCATATTTATATTTTTGTGAAGTTGTTAAGAGGTTTTTGTGGCAAAGTTATAGTTTCAAGTATTCCTATCTAATACAAAAAGGCTTTATCTAGCTTGAAGTAATTATTGCAATCTTATACAATTTAACACAATTACTAATAATTTCAAAAAGATTTCAAGTAACTATTCCAATTTTATTATTATTATTATCATCATTAAAAGTACCAGCTCATTGGCCTTGTGGGTAAAGTTTTCACCAATGGTCCGGGAGACCTGGGTTCAGTCTCAGGTCAAGTCATACCAAAAACTTTAAAAATGGTACTTGATACCTCCTTGCTTAACACTGCAATATAAGGTACATATCATAGGGAAAGGAGTAGTGCCCTCCTCTACACCTCAGTGTAGTAGCTATTGAAAAGGGAGCCTTCTGGTCACCCTCAACTAAGGTTGCCAACTTTACTTATTATTATAAGTATTATGATGATAATAATAATAGCAATAATAAGTTTGCACACATTTATATGGTTTCAAAGCATTCCTATCAATTACAAATAATTTGCACACAATTATCATATTTACCCAACCCCTCCGCTCGGGCAGGATATGACACAAAGTCAATTTTTTAAGCGGAGTTTAACAGATTTGAATTCAGAGTTTTCCTTCTCCTAGACTAGTTGCCTCACCAAGGCTGAAGAACCTAGTCTGCCCTACTATTTACCCATACCTGGAGGGAGAATAATTGGATTCATACCTTTCCCGAGGGTATTAGTGCTATGTGAAATGCAATCAGTCCAGGATTTGAACTCATGTCGCCGTGTCCAATTCCTGCGACGATAACCATTACTCCACGGGCACCTCCATTTGCACACAATTATATGGTTTCAAATATTCCTATCTAGTCATTTTCAAATAGATCTATAGACCCAGAGAAAGGACCCGAAATGGTTGGTTTGCCGTTTGTTAATTCTTGTTGATTTATTTTATATCAAGAACTTTTTTTTTTTTTTTAGCAATCATGTTTCAAGTAAGAATTTCTATTTAATAATAATCATTTGTTTGCACACAGTTATATGGTTTCAAGTATTCCTATCTAAAACTAATAATTTAAATACAATTGTATGGTTTCAATTAATCCTATTTAATAATAATCATTTGTTTGCACACAGTCATATGGTTTAGAGTATATGAAACAATCTTAGAAAATTGAGTTTGTTAACTGCATAGAAACATATTTTATTCAGTCAAAGATAATTACAAGAGATAGCTTAAATGATATTTATCATAACAATTATTCATTATGAATGAGTTTAATAAACATTCTATAAAGAATGATATTTATATATATATACACAAAGTCTTTCTGAAAAGTGATAGAACTGGGTGTGTTGCGTAAGTTACGGGTAAAAGAAACATTGCCAAACTGGAACAACCTCCTTCTTCATCTGATCTTGCTCTGTGTGACTTTTCTTTTCTCCAGGCTCAAAGGCATCATTAGGGGATAGATTTTGAAGGTGTGGAGGCCATCAAGACAAATATAATAATAGAGCTGAGGGCATTCCAGCAGAATCCTTCCAGCAGTGTGTAGAAACTTAGCAGAAAAGGGGGGTAAACAGTATTAGACTCTTGAGGGATTACGTTGAAGAGAAAATCATGTAGTTTTTTGTTTGAAATTGAAATAAATAGTCCTGTTACTTTTCAAACTCTCCCTGTATATATATGAAGAAATACAAATTTCCTTTTTTTTTTTAATGGGACTGTGTGTGCTGAGCATCTGGTAATTCCTAACCAAGAGAAGCATAACTGTACTGGAAAAACCTACTTATTCACCTGATCTTTCTGTTTGAGACTTTCTTTCTTTTTGCCTAGCTCAAGGGGATCATCAAAAGGATACATTTTGAAGACATAGAGGCTATCAAGATGGCCATAACGATAGAGCTGAGGAGCATCCCAGGAGAATCCTTCCAGCAGTGCATAGAAATGTAGCTGGGGAGGATGTAAAAATACATTAGACTTGAGAGGGATTACTTTGGCGGAGAAATGATGTAGTTTGTTTGGAAATAAAATAATTTGTTTGTGACACCAGTCCCATTCCTTTTCAGATACTGTTGTGGAGTGGCTGGATCCCTCCTACCGGATGTACTAGTCTGAGGACTATTTAAAGCAGTGCTCACTCTAGACTGTGTCAGTAAACAAATATGACTAAGGTTATTTACATTAGTCAGCATACCAAACTGTGTACTGTATTCTCTCAGGAATAAACTATGACACAATAGGCACTTTAATATATCTGAATAAATCTAAATTTCTTTTTGTTTTTCAACAAACAAGCTAGCATGAAATAAGCCAACATCAAGTCAAATCATTTATAATCAATATGCATAATATGTATGCTAAAATTTTAAACTGCAAACACATCAATCAAAACTTATATATATATATGTGTGTGTGCGTGTGTGCATGCCTCAATATATATATATATATATATATATATATGTATAAAATTAAATTGCAAGTCAGGACTATCCAACTACAGTTTCGCCTAAAACGGCTCCTCAGGGTACATACACATATATAAACTGGCTGAATTGTTGAGGGCAACTTGAAGACTCCCTTTTCAATAGCTACTCTACTGAGGTCTAGGGGAGGGTGCAACTCCTGTCTCTGGATTGCTCCACTTACCTTTGATCTGTACTTTATAATGCTGAGTGTTAAGCAAGGAGGTATCAAGTACCATTTTTTGAGTCTTTGGTAAGACTCGACCTGGAATTGAACCCCAGTCCCCAACCATTATACCAATGGTACAGTGTGTATGTATGTATATATATATGCTAAAATCTTTAACTGCGAACAAATCAATCAAAACTATAAATGATAACCGTCAACCAACTTCTATACTAGCAATACCCATGGAAATTTCACTGAATACATGCATAAAAATAGCATCAATTTAAACCCAAAGTTTTTTAATTGTAAAACATTATACAAACAAATCAAATATTATTTATCACCAAACTCTGCTGCAGTGAAACTTTAAAACTAAAGTAAAATTTCAAAACCTCTGTAGCCAAAAATAAAACGGAATGAATATATATAAAGAATAGATTTATTTTTGGACTGCTATGTATTCTTATTCTTAGTTAAATGCTGTAAAGTTTAGTAATAGATAATACCTAATGATATATTATGATTGTATGTACAAATAAGAGACAAAATAAAACCCTTGTATATTTGGTTTAGTTTCTTTGTTTAATGGCATATCAACCTTTGTGAGTTATCAATGCCAAAGCTGTCCTAGTAGAAAGACAGTAGTGGTATTATTTAATATATAGCTGGAGGATAGATAGAAATATGGATAGATAGATGTGTTTGGCACAGATTATTTGTCTAATGGCAAATTGACCTTCATGGGTTATTTAATGCCAAAGCCATACTTGGAGAAGAACAGCAGTGATACTATTTAACCCATAGTTGGTGGGGATTTGGGGGTTCAACCCCTTCCCCGGAGGGTATTAGTCTGAAAGTGAACGTAATAACATGACTAGAT
>CAUZXS010004271.1:42500-82500 GCA_963585895.1 Sepioteuthis lessoniana
GTTGTCATACCGCTGTTAAAGAGCCCAATCTGCCCTACTATTTATTCATAGCTGGAGGGAGAATAGTTGGATTCATACTTTTACCAAGGGTATTAGCACTAAGTGAAATGCAACCAACGTCATCCAGGATTTGAACTCGGGTTAACGTGTCTATTTTTAATGATGATAAACATTACACCACGGGCACATGTATATGTGTGTGCATATATGTGTGTGTGTGTATATATATATATATATGTGTGTGTGTGTGAATGGAGATAAATGTGTGTGTGCATATATGTATATAGGGAGATATATATGTGTGTGTATATATATGTATGTAGGTATATATGTGAGTGTGTATAGAGATATATGTATGTGTGTATATATATATATATATATATATATATATATATGTAGGTAGGTAGGTATATATATATATATATATATATAGAGAGAGAGAGAGAAGGAGAGAGAGGTCTCTGTGTGTGTGTGTGAGTATGGAAATATGTGTGTCTGTGTGGGTATATATATGTATGTGTGTATGTATATATATATATATATATATGTGTGTGTGTAGATTTTAACATATACACATATGTTAAAATTTTTAACAGAAAGCTTATCAATCAAAACATAGTATGTCTTTTCCATTTATCACTATATATATATATATAATATCACTTGATTACTAACACAAAATATATTTAGCTTAGTAAAAGAAAAGAAAAATTACAAACAGCTAAGATATGAAAGAAACTACGTTTTCTCATTTGAATCGTCCTTTCTGCAAAAAGCATAACAAAGTACACAAGGTAGGTTGACTTCTTCTGTGCTGCTGCAAAGGTCACTTAACCAGCACATATAGTAGTCTTGCTTACCGACAAGAAACATGTACACCCACATGTAGTCTAACATCAAAACCTCCCCAGCCCCCTGCGACATATCCTCTTACACAGAATTACTCTTACTCATAATAACATTTTGTATTTTTCACCACACTTACCATCATAGAATCTAATGGCTTTGATTTGAAATCAAGTGACACCAAGCCTATCAAATTCTCAACACTCTCCTCAGTATCTTTTATTGTCATTATATGAAGCTTCACACCAGTAGTAACCAGTGTCTTTCAATAGAGATCAAGTGACACTAAGCCTCTCAAGTGCTCCAGCACACTCCTCAGTATCCTTTATTGTCATTATATAAAGCTTCACACCAGTAGTAATCAGTAGCTTTCAATAGAGATCAAGCGACACCAAGCCTCTCAAGTACTCCAGCACACTCCTCAGTATCCTTTGTTGTCATTATATAAAGTAACTATGATAGTTTTCAATAGTGTCATTTTCTATGATGGTCTCAAATCTTCCGTGGATTTCTGCTTCCACAAGGCTTCTCAAGAATCTTCACATTCTCTATCATTCATGGGTAAATGTGGCTTTCAGTGATTTCTGAAAGGCCTGTTAATTTCACAAGGAAAATTACGTTTATTAGAATGTTTGTCTCGTTTCATATTCACTCATTCACTCACATGTACTATCTCTCAAAAAGGTTTGGGAAATGACTATTACATCACATTGTAATTAGCGATAACATTTTACCTAAACATCAATTTTTTATAGAAAAGATCTTTTTACCGAAGGAAAAAAAAAAGAAAATCAACTTTTCCCTATTTCTAAGGCAGATGCCTACACATATGGTCTTCTGTAGAGAAAATGAACAAGATACTTTCAACTTAAAATTACCTTGAACTGTTTTTAATAGTGTTATCAATCCAACGATGAGCCATGTCTCCTCTTGGAAAAGGGTACCTATTCCTGTTCTATATCTTAATCGGTTCTCTAGAAAGAGGTAGATATTCATGTAGCTTTTCAATTTCTTTTTCTGATTGTTCAAGAGATTTTTTTATCATTAATATCATTAGTTACTCTATTATAATAATCTTGATTTCTGTTTGTCGGTCTGATATTTTATATTCCTGATATGGTGTTGTATCTTATTTAAAGAACATGGGGAAATGGTAAACATAACCTCAACAATCAATGCACATGTGTACATTAAAATCTTTGATAATTTCCTCATCCCGTTGATAGAAATTTAATTTGGTGATGAAGTCATTTTTCAGGGTGATAATGCATCTTGTCATATAGCAAAGGAGATTAAAGATTTTCTTCTAAAAAGGCTTATAAAATCAATAACATAGACAGTGAACAGTTCAGATCTAAATCCAACAGAAAATTTATGAAGGAATTTTTTTTTTTCAAATGTCCATTTGTTGGCTATTTACAACCATTGTGGAAAAATGAAAGCACTTTCATAAATAATTTGGCTTTAAATTAGTGAAATCCATGCCTGAAAGAAATAAGACTGTCATAAAAACTCCGAGAGGAGAGAATCAATTAAAACAATGAAAAGAAAATCTATTGACTGGCATTTGGAAAAGTTGGAACCATTTTGATAAAGAATATTGCTTTAAATTAGTGAATCCATGTCTGAAAGAATTAAGGCTGTTATAAAAACTCAAAGACAAGGGTCAATTGAAAAAAAGGAAAGAAGATCTATTTACTGGCATTTGGAAAAGTTGGAACTATTTTGATAAGGAATATTGCTTTAATTAGTGAAATCCATGCCTGAAAGAATTAAGCCTGTCATAAAAACTCAAAGAAGTCAATGGAAAGAAGGTTTATTAAATGGCATTTGGAAAAGTTGGAACTATTTTGATAGAAAAATTTTGCTTGAAATGAGTGAAATCCATGTCGAAAGAATTAAGGTTCAGTTTCTTTGTTTAATAGCATATCAACCTTTTTAGGTTATTTAATGCCAAAGCCATCCTTCTAAAAGAACAGTAGTGGTACTATTTAACCAATAGCTGGGAGGATAAGGGGGTTCATGCCTTTCCCAAGGGTATTTGTCTGAAAGGGAACGTAATAGCACAACTGGAGTTCGAACTCGCTTACTACAATTCTGCAGTCCATCGCTTTAACCATTACACCATAAGGACACCCCCCCAAAATATTAAGGTTGTCATAAAAGCTTGAAGAGGGGCAACTAAGGATTAATTCTGATTTTTTTTTTCTTTTTTGTCAATGAATTCCATAATTCTTTTCTCAATTTTGGGTTATTCCATGATAATTTCGTCTGTGTGGCCTGGAAAAAATGATATAATTGATATGATTTAATAAGATTATTTTATAAGGCCAAATTGTTTAGCGATTAAAGAAAAAGTATTTTGTGTTCATCTGTTATAATTTATTCGTTACTCATTCATTACCAAATAAAAAATCTTAGTGAACATCTCAGCGGGCAAATTCCATAATTTTTGCCAGAGGTAGTTTGACTGATATTTGGTTTAGTTTGGTTTTTATGGCATATCAACCATTGTTGGTTATTTAAAGCCAAATCCTGTTTTTACATATATATTAAATATATGATTTGTAAACACATTTTGTAAATACACACAGTTAAATGATCAAACAGTTTTATTTCTAACAATTCGATTTAGCATAAAGTTAAATGGTTCCAAGTATTGCAATGTATCACTAACAATTCAATTAAGCATCAATCATTTGTTTATACACAGTTAAATGATCAAACAGTTCTATTTCTAGCAATTCAATTTAGCATAACCCATTTGTTTGCATTCAGTTTAAATGTTAAACAGTTCTATTTGATCCATAGATAGGACCCTATCAGGTGCTACCACCCCAGATCAGAGTGGAACTGGGAGTGATGGCAATGAAAGAGTACTTCCCCAAAGCTTCAGCATTACTGGAGCCTCATAATCAGATAGTTTAGTGTCATAACTAGGACACTCATTGGATGGGGGGGGGTCTTACCCCTTTGTAGAGATTCAATTGGTGCATTCTACAGCCCCCCACTCAGCTGACAGAGCTAATTTGCCTTAGGAATGCAAATTACAAGATCATTCTCTGATTTTTTCCTTAACTTTGGATTATTTCCTAATATTTTCCTCTGCATGGTTTAGGAAAAATAATTCAATCTAATTTGTTTAAGGAAGATTTTATGAAGCCAGAATATTCAGCTAAAACCACAAAAGATTTTTTATGTAATGAAAAATGTTATTAGCTTATTTACTGCTAAATAGAAAGCCTCAGTGAACAACCTCTAATTCCATAATTTTTGTCATGGAAGTCAGCTGATTTCTGCTTGTGGATCTTATTTTAAGTGTGCAACAGACTATTGTGTTAGTGATATAGGACGCAAGTATGAGAGTATTCTGAATAATTGCAAGCAATACAGGTGGGTGGCAAATGTAAAGAACAGATGTGAGTGTAAGTAGAAAAATAAACTTAGAAATATCTTTCAAAAATACTTCATCAGTTATAATATAATAAAAAGGTTACAATTGATTATATATCTGTATACATAGATATTTGATGAGATAAGCAAAAACGAAGTGTCTGTCCTATTTTATTGTTGATCTGTCAAGATTTTCATACGAGTCATTTGACATCTGGATGGAATGAATTCAAAAAGACGCCATATTTTTCCCAGTACTTATGGCCCCAGCTGGAGCCATCTTTGTAGGAATGAACAGTGAAATGACTTGAAAACGTGATGGGTTTTTGAATTCATTCCATCCAGATGTTAAATGATTCATACAAAGAATTGAATGGATCATTTATAAAATAGGCAGAATGTCTGTCCTATTTAATAACACACATTTAAAAGAAAAAATGCTGCACATTAATATATATATACACACACACATTTATATCTATATTATAGTTTGCTATATCAAAAAATAAGTTCTCAAAGGTGATTGAGTTTAGCAATTTTTTGACTGTAAAGGAGGAAAGCAGAAAAAATTGTTTTAACATTTGAACTTTTCATTGTTTAATTCTCTCTTGGTTTGATTTCTTTGTTTAATGGCATATCAACCTTTGTAGGTTATTTAATGCCAAATCTATTCTCCTTGAAGAACAGTAGTGGTACTATTTAACCCATAGCTGAGAGGATAAGGGTGTTCATGCCTTTCCCAAGGGTATTTGCCCGAAAGTGAACGTAATAGCACAACTGGAGTACAAACTCGCTTACTACGATTCCACAGTCCATCGCTTTAACCAATACACCATGAGGACACCCGCCCAATAACAGTAGTGGTACTATTTAACCAATAGCTGAGAGGATAAGGGGGTTCATACCTTTCCCAAGGGTATTTGCCCGAAAGTGAACATAATAGCACAACTGGAGTACAAACTCGCTTACTACGATTCCGCAGTCCATCGCTTTAACCAATACACCATGAGGACACCCGCCCAATAACAGTAGTGGTACTATTTAACCAATAGCTGAGAGGATAAGGGGGTTCATACCTTTCCCAAGGGTATTTGCCCGAAAGTGAACATAATAGCGCGACTGGAATACGAACTCGCTTACTACGATTCCGCAGTCCATCACTTTAACTATTACCCCACGAGGACACCCCCTTTATTCTCTCTGTGAAGTCTCTGAGGCATTGGAAGCAGGAAAAAATAGACAACAGGAACAGGACTCATCTAGTGCCTTTACTTCTATTCACTGTCGACTTGCACCTCAGCCACCAGAAAAGAGAATCAACCATGAAATCAGTTGGTTTGTTGGTTTGTTTTATGGCATATCAACCTTTATAGGTTATTTAACGCCAAATCCATTTTTATGTAAATAATCTGTTCTCTTTAAAACAATTAAGTTTAGCATAAGTACACAGTTTAATTGTCAAAAATATTCCCATTTCAAACTATTCAAGAAGTTATATGTAACAATTCAGTTAAGTGTAAATACAATTTTAATGTCAAAAAACAGTTCTATTTCAAATAATTCAGTTAAGCATAAGCACGCAGTTTAAATGTAAGTACGGTTTAATTGTCAAAAACATTTCTATTTCAAGCTATTCAGTTTACTCAAACAATTCAGTTTAGCATAAGAATGCTGTTAGTTCTATTTAACCCATAGATAGGGCCCTATCAGGTGATACCACTCCAGGCCAGAGTGGACCTGGGAGTGATGGTAATGAAGGGGTACTCCGCATTCCCCAAAGGTCCAGCATTGCTGGAATCTCACTATCAGATTGTTTAGTGTCATATCCAGGACACTCATTTGGGGGGGGTTACCCCTCTGCAGAGGTGCAGTCAGTGTATTCTACAGCCCCAGCCGACTGAGCAACATGAAATCAGTGAAATATATATATACATATATATTTATATATATATATATATATATATACACACACATATACACACTGGGGTTTACACACTACCCCACTTCTGCCTTAGGTGCATGATACTTTGACCTCTGCAAGACTGGTCAAGCATTTCACTTTACAGAAGAGATGTTGAACTCTGTCATCTCATGTCCCAGTAGCATTTGCTTACAATGCTACAAGAGCATATATATCTAAGGATCATGTAGCCACAGAGGTAATGGTACTGAATGACAATCAGTTTCTTGCCTTTGCAATCATCAGACCAAGTGGTTTCCACATAGTAGGTATCTCTTTATATTGCTGTGTGGGACATGATGGTAAGTGTGATCTACTTTTTGGAGGCATGGTGGGAAGGGTGATCTAGTTTATACCATGTGGTTATTTACATGGCTATATTATATTAATTTTATCATATTGTTAATTTGTTGACTCTTTTATATTTAATTTCTAATTTTCTATTGTTATTGTTATCATTTTATCATTTAATATAATTTATTTTTTTAGTTTTTGGTATTGTTAGTTTTCAGGTATCTGAGAAAGAATTTGTTTTCATCCCAGGTTGAGTCATACCAAAGACTTTAAAAATGGTACTTGATGATACTTTGTTTAACACTCAGCATTATAAGGTAAGGATCAAGAGTAAAGTGGAGCAATCCAAGGAAAGGAGTAGCGCCCTCCCCTAGACCTTGGTGTAGTAGCTATTAAAAAGGGAGCCTTCGGGTCACTCTCGACTAAGGTTGCCAACTTTACTTTTACTTACAGTTTATTTGACAAAAATACTTCTATTTCAAGCAATTCAGTTTAGCCAAACAGTTCTAATTCAAGTAAATCCGATCTGCATAGGTACACAGTTTAGTTCTCGACTGTTGTCAAACTTTAAAAAAGAGACAAAAAAAATGATTTCTCAGGCTGAATCATTTCTATGCTCAGATAAACAAGAGACACCTGAAGAAGGCCAGATGATACAGCGGCTGAAATGTTGTGTTACAACTAACAACAATGAAGATGAGGACAACAGTCCAAAAAATCACACACAAAATATTGCATATCAAACCTCCTCTCAAAAATTCAGACAGATTATATATATATATATATATATATATATATTGCGCATTTATCCATCCCCTCTGCCATGATCAGGACATGACACATGGTCAATTTTTAAACAGAGTACAGCTGGTTTGAATTCAGAGTTTTCGTTCTCCAAGATCAGTTGACCAACCAAGGCTAAAGAATCCAGTCTACCCAATAATTTTACCTATTACTGGAGGGGGATTCTACAGGCTGGATGTGACATAAGGTCTATTTTAAGCAAATTATAACCAGCTTTAATTCAGAGTTTTCCTTCTCCTAATTGGGTTCCCTTACCAAAGCTAAAGAACACAGTCTATCCTGCTATTTATCCATTGCTGGCAAGGAAGCAGAAATATCAAAACCATGTGGTTTGTCTGCTTGAATAGATTTTACAACCTGTTGATGAGACTTAGCATATGCTGATTGTACCCCTTGCAGAGAGGTAAGACCCCTCCCCACCACAAAACAGAGGTATCCTGGGTATAAAACTAAATTGCATCTGTTGGTGAGGTTCCAGTTTTGGAGATCTGGGGAGTATGGAGTACCCCTTCATTGCCATTACTCCCAGACCAATTCTTACTGGGTTGGTAGTACCTGTTAGGTCTCATGTATGAGTCAAATAGATGTGTGAAAATTTGGTGTCGGAATACTTGATACCATGGAAGTGTGTATATATTAGTAGGATTAGATAGGAATGCTCGATAGCATATAAGTGTGCAAATTATTTGTATTAGGTTTTGCTTGATTTCTTTGTTCCATAGAATATCAACCTCTACAGGTTTTTTAATGCCAAAGCCATTCTTGTAGTAGTGGTATTTAACCCATAACTGAAGGATATAAAGAGGTTAAACCTTTTCCAAGTCAAAATCTTGCTAACTGCAATGTCACTGTCCAGCACATTAGCCACAATGCCATAGGAACTCCCTCTACAGAGTGTGGAAGAAAAATATGGAATAACTTTTAAAATGTTCTTTTAAAACGTTCAGAAATGACAAAGAATCTACGATTTACTTAACTCCAAAACCAAGCCAAAGTTTCTTTGTCTACGGTATACAAAGCAAAGAAAAAGTTTTTTACAGAAAAATAGTAGGGGAGGATTGAACAAAAACGAAAAGGATTTTTAACCGCTCTCACCACAACAATTAAGAGGGACCTCACAATGTCAATAAGAAAGCATGTTTATGAATTGGAAGTCCACGAGAAATCTGTAAGGACAGCAATTAAACAAGATAGAAACCTTAGCCCCTTTGATTATGCTATATGAAGCATTTTAGAAAACAAAACAAATGCAACTTCCCATCAAAATATTGGTTCGCCTAAGACTGCTATTTAGGACGAATGAAATAAAATGTTTGAAGAATTTAATTTGAAGGCATGCAAATTGTTTTGAAGGTATGTTGATACAATAATTGAAAAAAACAGTGGCCATAATGAGTAAATTTATTGCTTTGTGTCTATCTTATTTTGTTGTTTATATTTTAAAATTGAAATTAATCTTGTTCGAAAAATAGAGTCGTTTATTATCATACTAGAATATTACAAATTTTTCTTTTGCACCCTGTAATAAGAAAACTTGACATTGTGTAAGATTCCCAAATCTCGAGGTATAAAATAACCCTTGATGGGTTGAAGTACTAATGCTGAACAAAAAAACAAACTAAAAAAGCCTCACTGTTCCTTATATAGATATATGGTGTGTCTGTTAGGTTGGCAAAGATAACTGCCTAATTTTATTTTTTTTTCTTTTCTTTTCTTAGCTGTACGAGCAGTATATAAGCTTGTATAGAAAAGTAAAATTTCAGAAGATAATCTTCAAGGATGGCAAACTCTCTCACTGTATGGAATTACTGATGCAACATAATCTTCCTTCCTCTCAGCTGGACAAGAGAAAACTAAAAAAATATCTCAAAAAATAAAATATCTTTAAGCTGATGTACTTTTTGAATAACTAAAATAATTTTTTTAAAATTTGTATTAAAGTATAAGTTTTTATTATGTAATAAACAGATAAATATTCTGAAAAGAAATCGTTATTTGATCTGCAAAGATATAGATAGTTAGATCTGGCAAAAAATAATTAAATAAATAGGTCTAAAAAGAGATAGAAATTTAGATCCGATTGGTTGGTTGGTTAGTTAGTTGGGTTTTATGGCATATCAACCTTTGCAGGTTATTTAACACCAAATCCTCTTTATATATATATATTAAATAGATATGATTTGGTTTGGTTGGGTTTTATGGCCTATCAACCTTTGCAGGTTATTTAACGCCAAATCCATTTTCATGAGAATAATCAGTTCTATTTCAAACAATTCAGTTTAGCATGAGTACAAAGTTTGTCAAAAACATTTCTATTTTGAGCTATTCAGTTTAGTCAATCAGTTCTAATTCATCTAATTCAGTTAAGTATAAGTACAGATTTTGTTTACACACAGTTAAATGTCAAAACAGTTCTATGTTAAACAATTCAATTTAGTGTAAATTCAATTTCAATGTCAAAATATTTCGAATAATTCAGTTTAGCATAAGTACGCAGTTTAAAAGTAAGTACGGTTTAATTGTCAAAACATTTCTATTTCAAACAATTCAGTTTAGCATAAGTATGCCGTTAGTTCTATTTAACCCATAGATAGGGCCCTATCAGGTGCTACCACGCCGGGACAGAGTGGAGCTTGGAGCGATGGCAATAAAGGAGTACTCCGTATTCCCAAAAGCTCCAGCAGTACTGGAACCTCACCACCATATTGTTTAGTGTCATAATCAGGACACTTATTGGGGGGGGTCTTACCCCTCTGAAGAGGTGCAGTCGGTGTATTCTGCAGCCCCAGCCGACTAGGCACCCCTCTGAAGAGGTGCAGTCGGTGTATTCTGCAGCCCCAGCCGACTAGGCAGTATAGATCTGAAAAGACTTAGATTTGAATAGAGATAGATTTGAAAAGTTATAGACAAATAAGCATTATCTTAAAAGTAGATCAACTGAAAAATATCTAAGATAAATACTTTTTTTAAATTATTTATAAAAAAGATAAAAATGTCTATTTAAACAATCAAATCAAAAAAAGAAAAAGTTTGTTTTTTTTTTTTAATGTACAATCTCATTCTATAATCTTGTTGATTGCCCAGGTAAACGCTCACCAATATCATATGCAGTTAGACAGGTTGCTGGCCAGGTAAATAGATTTAGAACAAAAATCATTACCAGGTAATTGATTTTTTTTCTAGTGCAAAACATTAAAATCTAAACCCCATTACACAGGTGTGTGAGACTATACAAGAAATACAGAAATAACAGGAAAGTTGATGATATTAAACAATACAACAAAAAAAAAAAATGATAATCTATTCATTATTTTATTTTAGATAATCCTTTGAAGATATGCTAATCAGTAAAAAGAACAAGAAAAACAAAATGAGTTGTTAAATGTACTGAAGAAACTGATCCGTATTCTATCATCTTCATCAAACCATACTGACAGCATAGCATCCCTTGACTCTCTCTCTCACCATCCATCACTATAATCCATTGCTCTTGGTAGGTCTTCTAGACTGTATCTTGTGTCCGCACAGAGCTGATGTATATCAGTCTTTGCTGGTCAGCCAACACTGGCTTGTCCATGTGTAGGAATCAAGAAGAGAACGTTACTTATGAGTTCATCTTTGCATATCCAGTAATGTCCTGCATGTCTTGTTTGTTTAACTTGAATGATTTGTGAGATGGGAGGTAAGTGGTCGTACAGCTGCTGTTTTGAAAGGCTTGCTCCCAGGACTTGTTCAAAACAGCATATAGCATTCTTGTGTAGTTCCCATTTCCACTTTTCTCCATGTGTTTCATTAGTGTCCAGATAGTGCATCCACATAGTAGTATGGACAAATCTTGTAATTATGGTTTTTTCCATTATTTTTTTTTTTAAACTGTCTTTTTTATCATTTTCCTCAAGAAATTGATCAGGTCTAGAATTGCCGAATATGATTTTTTCAAACTTAGACAAGTTGCTGTTTTATTTTAATAATATACACACACTTATGTAAATAAATATACATGTACCAGGATCATTCAAAAAGTTCTAAGCACTCACCAAGAAAGAAGAGTCATAGCTGAATATTTTCACTGGGACAACACACTACCAATTCTTATAAAACTAGAAAAAAGAATTCAAATTTCAGGACAGGTGAAGCTTATATATATGTGTGTGACAAATCTAAAATCTGGGAAGACTGAGAACTTTTAAGCAATCCTCGTGTGTGTATATATATATATATATATATAGCACTTACATATTGGTCTGGTGAGTAGAGTGTTCGCCAATGGTCTGGGAGACCGGGGTTCAAACCCAGGTCAAGTCATACCAAAGACTTAAAAATCGTACTTGATACCTCCTTGCTTAACACAGCATTATAAGGTACGTATCGAGGGTAAAGTGGAACAATTCAGGGAAAGGAGTAGCGCCCTCTCCTACACCTCAGTGTAGTAGCTATTGAAAAGGGAGTCTTAGGGTCACCCTCGACTACAGTCGCCAACTTTACATATAATACACACTCATATAAGTACCTACGCATATGAATAACAAATAGACACTCATATATGTATAATTGATACAAGCATCTACACACACAAGGGTTATGCAATAAAGAAGGTGAATTCTTTTCTAAAAAGTAACATAATTTTTTTTTTCAGAATTTATTTCCATAAATATAAACTCTTCATTGCTAGGAATTGGTTTATATCAAAAATTATTTTAATCTCAAAGATATTTGTGGCGATTCCAAATGGTAGTATATCAAACTGGCTTGAACAGAATCCTGTCGTTAAATTTTTGATGGCTGAGAAGAGCAAACCATGTGAAATGTACATAAAATGTGTGATGTGTACAAAGAAATATGTTTTAACTAAAAAAAATTTTCACTAATGGACTATTAATGGGTTTGTCACTATGGGCCTGATTTGAAAAGACTGTCTAGTGGAAACACACTGACTCTCCAATAAACAAAAAGTTCCTGGGTGCAGTGGTCAGAAAAGAAGGTCATGCTGATAAACTTCTGGGATATAAAAGAACCTACCACTATTTATTTCATTGAAAAAGGTACAACAGTAAACAATGCATCCCATTGCCAAATCCTTTGGCATTATTTAAACTTATTCATTGAATTACTATATAACACACACACACACACACACATATATATATATCCACACACGTGTATATATGTATGTGTATATATAATTAAAAGATTTTTAATTTAAAAGATGTAACTACATCAACAAAAGTGATTAGACAAATTGAATTATTTCTTTGTAGTTTTTCCTAGATAGATAGATAGATAGATAGATAGATAGATAGATAGATAGATACCCCATCTCCATCCTATCACCTTTTTTCATAAGCCTTCCCAAAAGTATGCAGGACTTGGGAAGTAATGAACCATACAAGACCACACTGGCCCATGACATGTTAGTAGATTTGAATTCAGACCTTTATTTCTGCAAGACCCACTCCCCTCCCAAGACTATATATATATATATATATATATATATATATATATATATATATATATAAGCTACACACACGTGTGTGTGTGAGTGTGTATATATATATATTTTTCAAATATTAAAAATAATAACCAGCAACTAGCGGTAGGGGGGGGGCACTTGAAGCTGTCACCAAGTGCCCCCCCCCCGTGTATTGCGTTTTTACAGCTATTATTCAATAACAAATCCCATAAAATGATCGGAGGGAGTCACCTTCAAGGTGCCGAAATCCCCACTCTCAACCCACCGATGAGGGCCCAGATCGCTAGCTACAACTCTTGCCTAAGAATTAAGACTTTATAAATTATTAAAACCAGAGAATCTCCAAGTATATATATATATATATATATATATATATATATATATATTGATATATTCCATAGATAAAGATAAGTATCTTAGGAGACTTCGCTAATAAGTTAGTAGACATAAAGGTAAGTCTTTTGGTAAGTAAAAAAGACTTACCTGGTGTGGAAGGTCTGTACAAGGCATGGACGGGGTGAGGGTATGCAATCTCCGCCTGAGCATTACGAAATTATAAAACTCGACGGAGCCGGTCGTAGATATATGAGGGCTGACAGACTTTTTGTAGGGGGTGAAGGTTAGAACAGGTAACTCTATTTATAACGACATAATTTTTTTTTTAATTCTCGTAAATTTAAAAAAACTGTTTTGTGTGGGTTTTTAAGCTGTTGATTAATTCTGAAATCTTTTATTTATCTACTTATTTTTATTTCTAAAATATAGTTAAATGGTTATCGGTATCTTACTGTGAAGTTGGTTTTAAATATTTATTCTTAAAAACAAGGCTTTGAATTCAGTCCTAACTAGGTGTCCTCCTTATTTCTTCTATACTACTTTAATTGCCTTGTGTCAGACTAAGTTAAGTTCTCCATTATCGGGCTTCCTCGGTCACCTATTCAGTTGGACTCGCCCAGGGTGGGGTTAATGGGTGGAAGAGTAGCGGGGGTCGGTTGGTTTCACAGCTCTCATCTACAGCAAGTGAGTGTTCTGGCATCATCTCTACTCCGTGCCGACCAAATCTGCCCCCAACCCCGACAAGCCGAATGTCATCTCCCACCACGTAACTCACCCTCCAGGGTACACACACACACACACACACACACACACAAGCACACTTATGCCAAGGGGAAGTGATAGAACATAAATAAGAACAATAAAGAAAGAAAGAAAGAACGAAGGAACAAGAAAGGTGAGTGTGTGTGGGAGAGAGAGAGAAAGAAAAAAAGAGACAGAGAAAAAAGCTAAAACAAGTGCTACTATTAATATATTCAATGTAAGGCAGGGTTTAGCTGGAAGGAAACGTGTATGGGTGAGGTGGGAATTATTGGTCGAGGGTGGAGTCGAAAGCAACAACAAACAGTAACCAAAAAGAAAAAAAGCACAACTGAAAAAAAAGCCTGAATTGAAAAGTGGTTGTCATTTTAAAGGCCGAAATTTTCAATAAAGTTTTTTTTTTAATCTATCCCCCACCAAAAAAAAAAGATTGGTTAAGATTACGTAATAATAATAATAATAATAATAATAATAATAACAAGTGCGTATGCTGAGTAGCCGCAAACGACAACAGGTAACGATACTAATATGCCTGGCTCGTGTTATTGATGATGATTATGATGATAGATTTTAATGGCATGTCAATCCTTTTAAGATTATTTTATGCCTAGAGGTTAGGGAATCGTATTAATTGTACATTCATATTTACTTTTTTTGTTTAGTTGTTTCTTAAGAGTGTTTTTACACTCGCGGTTTTACATCAAGTATTCCAATCGAAAATAAATAATCTGCTCACAGTCGAATGGTTTCATGTATTCTTATCTCATGATAATAATTTAAACAATAATATTGGTTCAAGTAACCATTTCTATTAAATAACTGTCATTTGTTCCAGAGAGCCACCAGGCTCCTTTACCCAGGTAATATCTGCTTGACAGGGCTGACTCCATCGCTTGACACCTGAAACACCCCAATAGGGAATGCCGACGAGATCAAACATTTTTTGTGATGGTCGCGCATGGGTCTCGGTTCATGTACCCCTTCCCGCTATGAAATGCCCTTGTTTCAAATCCGACTTGGTGGGAGGTCAGATAAATATTAATAATTTTTAATAAGTAACGACTGGTTCACGTAATTATTCTTCATAGAAATAATTTACAGTTATATCATATCAAGTATTTCAATCTAATACAAATAATTTGAATGGTCACATTGTTCAAAGTATTCCTAAATGATTTGGTTTAAAGTAACACTTTCTATTCAATAATAATCATTTTTAACACAGTTATGTAGTTTCAAGTATTCCTATCTAACACCAAAACTTGCATGGTCATATTGTTTCAAGTATTCCTATCTAACACCAATAACTTGCATGGTCATACTGTTTCAAGTATTCCTATCTAACACCAATAACTTGCATGGTCATACTGTTTCAAGTATTCCTATCTAACACCAAAACTTGCATGGTCATATTGTTTCAAGTATTCCTATCTAACACCAATAACTTGCATGGTCATACTGTTTCAAGTATTCCTATCTAACACCAATAACTTGCATGGTCATATTGTTTCATGTATTCCTATCCAACACCAATAACTTGCATGGTCATATTGTTTCAAGAATTCCTATCTAACACCAATAACTTGCATGGTCATATTGTTTCAAGTATTCCTATCTAACACCAATAACTTGCATGGTCATATTGTTTCAAGTATTCCTAAATGATTGAGTTTAAAGTAACACTTATTTAATAATAATCATTTTTTGGACTCAGTTATATGGTTGCAAGCATTCTTATCTAACACCAATAATTTGTAAGAAATTGTATGATTCCAAGTGCATTGGCTAGTAGGTAGAGTGTTCGCCAATGGTCCGGGAGACCTGGGTTCAATCCCAGGTCTCGTCATACCAAAGACTTTAAAAATGGTACTTAATACTTCCTTGCTTAACACTCAGCAATATAAGGTACGTATCAAAGGTAAAGTGAAGCAATCCAGGGAAAGGAGTAGCGCCCTCCCCTACGCTTCGGTGTAGTAGCCATTGAAAAGGGAGCCTTCGGGTCACCCTCGACAATAATAATCCTTAGTAAATAATTATAACGTCAAGTAACTATTCTTAATACAAACAATTTATAGTAGAATATCAAGTATTCCTTTCTAATACAAATAATTTGCTCAGAGTTGTATGGTTTCAAGTATTCCTATCTAATACAAATAACTATATGTTTTCAAATAATTGTTTCTATTTTATTTATTTGCACACAGTTACATGGTTTCAAGAAACTAATAATAATCCTTAGTAAATATTTATAGCTTCGATTAACTATTCTTAATACAAATAATTTGTACACAGTTATAGGGTTCAGCTCATTGGCCCAGTGGGTAGAGTGTTCGCCAGTTGTCCGGGAGACCTGGGTTCAATCCCAGGTCGCGTCATACCAAAGACTTTAAAAATGATACTTGACCCTAACCTCCTTGCTTAACACGCAGCATTATAAGGTACGTATCAAGGGTAAAGTGGAGAAATCCATGGAAAGGAGTAGCGCCCTCCCCTACACCTTGGTGTAGTAGCTATTGAAAAGGGAGCCTTCTGGTCGCCCTCGACTACGGTCGCCAACTTCACTTTTTCAAGTGACTTATAATTATAACCCTTAGTAATCAATTAGAGCTTCAAGTAACCGTTCTTAATATAAGTAATTTATAGTTACATGATATCAAGTATTCTTATCTAATATGAATAATTTTTAAACAATTCTACAGGGCCCATAGGTGGGATACTAACAGATTCTACCACTCCGGGTCAGTGGGGATCTGAAAGTAATGGCAGTGAAGGGATATTTAACATTCACAACAGCTCCAGACCTTGTGTCAAGCCTTGTCTGGTGGGAGACATTGGAAAATATCAGTTCCAGAAATTAATCTTTGTCAATAGACCCAATTTAGCATTATATCCAATAAAAACTACCCTGATTAAATTATATAATTTCTAATAATTACTTCTATTTAATAATAATTTGTTTGCACACAGTTATATGGTTTCAAGTAACTAATAAAAATCCTTAATAAAAAATAATTATAGCTTCGATTAACTATTTTTGAATAGATCTATTTAACCCATAGATGAGACCCTAAACAAGTACTATCAGTCCGGTTTTGAGTGGACCTGGAAGTAATGGCAATGAAGGGGTATTTAACATTCCGAAACAAAACCAGTCAACAAAAAAATATTGACCATGAATTTAAGAGAACAACATGTTATTATTATTAATCCTAGAATCATATTTTTTGGTCTATATTTCATATACAATTATATGGTTTCAAGTAAATATTTCTCTATAATAACAACCATTTGTATGGTCACTGTTATATGGTTTCAAGTGACTAATAATGATAATCCTTAGTAAACAATTAGAGCTTCAAGTAACTATTCTTAATACAAATAATTTGCACACAGTTATATGCTTTCAAGTGACTAATAATAATAATAATCCTTAGTAAACAATTAGAGCTTCAAGTAACTATTCTTAATACAAATAATTTGTATAACAGTTATATGGTTTCAAGTATTCCTATCTCATACTAATAATTATATAGTTTCAAATAATTATTTCTTTTTAATAGTCATTTGTTTACACAAAGTTATATGGTTTCAAGTAACTAATAATAATCCTTAGTAAAAAAGACATAGCTTTTGATTATATATTCTTAAACAGATCTATTTGACCCATAGATGAGACCCTAAACAGGTACTATTAGTCTGGGTTTGAGTATACCTGGAAGTAATGGCAATGAAGGGGTATTTAACATTCCAAAGAGATTCAGAACTGAATCTGTGCCATTTGATGTAGTTTAAAATCATATCCAATAAAAACTACGCTGATTAAATTTTAAGAAATCTTAAAATGTTCAGGTGATAAAATATATTCATAGAAAGATATATCTCCGAAAAAATTATATCAGTTGAAATGCAAACTTCATGTGGAGAAGCAGAAAATTCAGTGAATATAAAATGTAGTCAAACTAACATCGATAATTTGGAAATAATCAATGGTGTCAAGTATTCTTATCTAATACCAATAATTTGCGAACAATTTTATAGTTTCAAGTAGATAATAACAATAATCCTTTGCAAATAATTATCTTCATCATCAAGTCGTGCTGATGGGGCAGAGTCACTGAACTCTCGTTGTCTATTTCTCTCTTTATGGATCATCGCTCTTGGTGGATCCTCTAGACGGCGTCTGGTGTCTGTACGGAGCTGATGAATCTAAGTCTTTGCTAGTCGGTCAACTCTGGTGTGTCCATGTGTAGGAGTCCATACTAGTACGCTGCTTATGAATCCGTCCTTAGTACCTTACAAGTTTTGTTTGCCTTACTTGGATGGTTTGTTAGATGGGAAGTAAGTGGCCATACAACAACTATTTTTGAAGGGTGCTGTGTCCAGAATTTGTTCAAAGCAACACGTAACATTCTTGTGTAGTTCCCATCTAGCTTTTTCTTTAAGCGGTTCCTTAAAAGTCTGAATGATGCAACTATACTGTAGAACAGAAACCGACACGGCCACATCTTGCAAGAAACCCCATTTTATTTTTTTAGAGATATCCTGTCAATAGCAGTCCATGTCCTCCCTATGCGTATGTTGACATCGCTTTCAGTAGATGAGATACTGCTACAGAGGTATGTGAACTGGTCCCCTAATTTTAGAGGCCAGTCACTTAAAGAGGATATAGTTCCATCTTGTTTAAAACACTTGAACTCCTTTTAATCTGCATTCATGTAGAGGACAGTTCCACTGGCTGCTTGTTCCAAGGATTCGGCTTAAAAAGTGTATATGCGAGAAGCGCTAGATCATCAGCATAGTCTGCATCTGTCTTAGTTTCTGCAGGATATCGTCAGCAACAAGTCTTTTTAAATACGAGACCATTTTCTTTTATTAGATCTATTGACGTTCGGAGTACTCTAAGTAACTATTCTTTATACAAATTATTCACCGGTATATTTTAACAGGATAATTTACAGATATATTTTAACAGACAGAACTTTAAGAATACGCAATAATATTGATAATAAAGCACGATAACGTGTGCGCCTGTGATTATACAAACACGCCTGGCACGTGCGTGTCTGTCTGTAAGAGTGAGTCAGGCTGTTTTTAATTGATGTGGTTTCATATTCCCCAGTGGTAATCGAACCGGTATAAATAAAACAACTACAAAGTAAAAACGATTCTTGTCCTTGGTCTTCGAGGCAAAAAAAAAAAAAATGTTCACATTTCCTTCAAAAGAAGCAATAAATAAATAAATATTTTATCGTCTGTTTTAATCATGTTGAGCGTCTCTGTGTGTGCGTCCTTGCTTGCATCACTGTTTATCTCTTGCATTTTTTTACTAGTATACAAATTTCATCTTCTTTTATTAATATTATTAGAATTAAAATATAGTTTTAAGTTGTTGTACTTATTTTAGGGTTTAATATTTTACACATCGTTATATTTGTCCTTGGTCTTTCATATTTTTACTTCTGTATTGTAAATAAATTTTTATATAAATATGTTCGCAAGCACGATGTAAAACGTATACAAACATGTGTGTGTATATATATATATATATATACATATATGATACACAATTTCAGCTGCTTGTACACTGTATAGAATAGCCCCGCCTCCGACTACTTAATTGAAATTGACATTAAATTTTCCCAAAAAGTATATACAAGTGTAATATAGTTGGAATTACAACTCGGCCATGAGCTGCTTGTCTTTCACTGTGCCTTAATACAATACTTACAGCCGTAATCTAAAGTGCTGGAATTACGAGGGTCATTCAGAAATTTCTAGCCCTCACCAAGAAAGAAGAGCCACAGCTCAACAGTTTTGTTGTGGCAACGCATTACTACTTCTTATAAAACTAGAAAAACTAATTCAAATTTCTGCCTAAATTTCTGTGCTAGTGACGTCCATGCAAAGGTGAGGGATGTGAGACGTATCTAAAACCTGGTGAGACTTAAATCAATTTGAATGACCTTCATGTATGTGTGTTATATATATATATGTGTGTGTGTGTGTGTGTGGATAGATAACAAAAAAACGAATTCAGATTTTTTAAAAGTTTTATAAGCAATGGTAATGTTTAGATATGGCTCTGCTTTCTGGGTTACGTTTAGAGCTTTTTACATATATATATATATTTCTTTAAGAAAAAACAAAACCGGTCACATTAGGATTATAAATTTATTTCCATTATTTCCTGTAATGTGTTTTTGATAAAATCAAAAAACACGAAAAAAATTAACAGGACTTCTTCAGATGTAATGGATAAAATAAATTCTATTTATTTCCAATTTATTTTATCCATTAGATCTGAAGAAGTCCTGTTATTTTTTCCGTGTTTTTTGATTTTATCAAAAACCCATAACAGGATGGAAATAAATTTATAATCCTAATGTGACCGGTTTTTGTTTTTTCTTAAAGAAATTATTGCTCTGTAATGTCAGTTACATTGAGCTCTTTACCAGGAAAATTTGAATGTTCACTGTTGAATGTTTTTTTGTCCTGATGGAATTCCTCCCAACTCCGGTTTAACTGGACCAAATAATACCTATAAATATATATAATCATCCACAGACAGACTGTTTCGTTCTATCAGTGTGGCTACACACGCAGGACGCTCGGAGCCGGGATCGAAACCCGTCCCACTTTACGCTAGACTGTGATTCAGACCACTCATCCACCAACCCTAACCCTAACCACGTTGGCTAAGGGAATTTTAAGGTATTTTTATTTTTAGAAACAGCAGCCTTTGTTTACATTTTTTTTTATTATACCCTATCGGCTACCAGAGTGCTCAATTCTTTCGAAGAGCTTCGCATTACGCTAGTGGCGGCCGGCAATTCCTTCGCCAGAGAGCTCAACCCCCATGGGGGAGCATTATATATATATATATATATATATATATAAAACAGTGGTTCCAAACCGATTTCTGACCATGCTCCACTTTAGCATCTCTAAAACTCTAATGCAACCCACTGTAATATTTAATTCTTACATATCCATTAACTTGATCTCGAAACATGTCCCATCAAAATGTTACTGCGCCCAAAGGCCGTACATTCGAGGTCTCATTTTTTTATGCATTGTTATTTTCTATCTTTAAGATCTTTTTTTTTTTTTTTTTTTTGAATTATACACTCATACACACACATATTCAAGTAAGAAATTTTTTCAAAATCTTTAACCCAATTCTTAAAAAAGAAAGGTCTCAAATTTCATATATGTTTGGTTTGGTTTGATTGTAGTATCGTAGCCGTCCTGGCTACTCAACCTTAGAATTTCCGGTTTAGAGAAAACGCTGAGTTACCCGTGGCGCCAAACAATAAAACGCCATGTTTACGTTCACGAGAGAACTTTAGTTATTAACACACGAACTATTAGTCGAACGGGATTAATTCTGCCCGCCTCTCGAAAACAAGTTTGTAACCACAGGATAAAATACATCATATCTAAAAGTTCCTCTTCAAAGTACAAAGAAGTATTTGATTATTACTTATATTTAATAAAGGAACTTCCTGTGCATAGAAGCCCCTTCACTCGGCCGAGTAGTGAAGCAGCGGCTAACAGTATAAAAACACAGCAGGCAGCAACAGCAACAAAAAAATCACAGCCGGGCACCGCCACTCAAGATCAAGGACAGAATCGAGGCTGAAAGGCTCCCGGTTTCGGCTGGGCGATGATATCATTGACAGCTAGTGTAGCACTGGACCTCTTGATCCAGTTGAAGCTATAATCAGGCATCTGTGCCTGGACTTACGTTTGATTCTATGTCTAACAAGGCTCATCAGGCTCACATTGCACTAAGCGAGATGATTACCAGCGTAGTCCAGCGAGGCTCGAGTCTCGGCTTGTGTTCAACCTCACTCTCCCTTAAGCCCTAATATAAACCGACTTTCGTGTCATTGACCTTGTGAAAGTTCTTCACTGCCTTCACCGGGTATTGAGTTCAAGGCAGTGGAGAACTTTCAGAGGGGAAATTAACAGGAGATAACTGATAACTGACATCCATTAAACATGGCTCATGGAACTAGAACAGTCTACTCCAGTAAGCGAAATAAAGGGTTAAGTTCGACATTCCAACCACCTGAAGAAGGCCGAGGAGTACAACGGCCGAAACGTTGTGATAAACATGGCGACAAAGATGAGGACAATAATCCGAAAAATGTAAATAATATATATGATTTGAAGATAACATTTGTAAGCAAGCCTGAGTTCTTTTTTCTTTAATTTTTGCTCACAGTTAAATTATTTCAAATATTTCTATATTACGGAAACAATTTAACATCAGTCATTTATTTGCACACATTAGAATGAATGTACATATATGATTTTTAAGTCAACAGTTTGTAAGTAATTTCATTTTTAAATGAATTAGAACTAATTTGTTTCCACACTAGTATTGCTATTGTTTCTACAAAGTTAAATGGTTTCAATTATTGCTATCTAACACTAGTAATTCTATTTGATGTTAATCATTTGTTTGTACACAGTGAAGTGGTTACAAGTATTACTATTTAACACTAATTATTTCATTCAATATCATTCATATGGTTCCATGCTCTGTGATGTAATACCAATAATTTAATGTAAGAACACAGAGTTTCAGGAATAGCCATTTAACACTAATAATTCTATTCAAAATTCTTATTTATTTGCACATAGTTAAATGGTTCCAAGTATTGTTATGTATCACTAACAATTCAATTAGACATCAGTCATTTGCTTTTACACAGGTAAATGTCAATCAGTTCTATTTCTAACAATTCAATTTAACATTAGGCATTTGTTGGCACACAGTTTGAATGTCAAACAGTTTTATTTGATCCATAGATAGGGCCTTATCAGATGCTACCACTCTGTATCAGAGTGGAAACTGAGAGCGATGGCAATGAAGGGATACTCAACCTTCTACAAAGGTCCCTGACAATAAGATTGTTTAATGTCATATCCTGGACATTCATTGGGGGGGTATCTTCCCCCCACCCCTTGTAGAGATGTAGTCGGGATATTCTACTGCCCCCACCTAGCTGACTGAGCTGAAATTCATATAGTGTTTTTTTTTATTAAATGGCAAATGAAACTTAAAGGGTTGGTTAAAGCAAAAGACATTCTTGTAAAAGGACTGTAGTAGTAGTAGTAGTAGTAGTAGTAGTAGTAGTAGTAGTAGTAGTAGTATTTATTGGTATTATTCTGAAAGCTAATGTAATAGTGCAATGGGAGTTTGAACTTGGAATGATGTCAAAGTTCAGCACATTAGCCACTACTCCACGGGGGCCTCGTCTCCTCCCCTCACAAAAAAATTTCATATTGCTGAAAGTCTAAAAAGGCTAATTTTCCGTCATTTATTTAATTTTTGATTTAACAGTTAAATCAAAAAATTACAGTCAGCCATCAGCCATTAACTGTTTGCGTTTCACTTCACAAAACTTACAGCTATTATCCACATAAGACCAATTTGTAGGATATTTGCAGTTAAGTTCCAAAATTACAAATCAGCTATAAATCACATATGACATACTGATAGTTTCTTAGTGGCTGGGAAGGGAAAAAACGAAAGATATATGGGTGATAGTCGAATTGTAGCAAGATGAAGACAAAACTTTGGAATTTAGCTGGTCAATAAAAAAAAAACTTAAAGCAAGTGACAATGAATAAGTCGAATCTGAATTGTTGATGTAAATATTATTATAATTATCAACCTTAGAGAATTGACATGTCCGTTTAGGGTTACATAGGGTTTACAGGAGTTCCAAAAACCCACCTTCAACCTCTTTTCACCTCTGGTCTTTGACCCATAGAGGTACTGTCACTGACCCTGCCAGGGAACGGCAAACCCACATGACTACATTACCCACATGTGTAAACATTTTTTCCATTTTGTCCCTCTTCCATATACTGCTTATTCATAAAACAGTATACATATAGTTGTAGCTTTTGGAATACGCTTAAGTATTCTTTACTGTTCGCCAATGACCCGGGAGACTTGGGTTCAATCCCAGGTCGAGTTATATCAAAGACTTTAAAAATGGTACACCTTGCTTAACACTCAGCATTATAAGGTAAGGATCAAGGGTAAAGTGGAGCAATCCAGGGAAAGGAGTAGTGCCCTCCCTACACCTTGGTGAAGTAGCTATCAAAAAGGGAGCCTTCAGGTCACCCTCAACTATGGTCGATAACTTTACTTTACTTACAATGTTTACAAATTAGTTTACTTTGTCTGTTTATTCAGTGTTAGTATATCACAGATATTAGTCAACCTTAGTCAAGGGTGACCTGAAGGCTCCTTTTTCAATAGCTACTACACTGAGGTGTAAGAGAGAGCGTTACCCCATTCCTTGGATAGCTCCACTTTACCCTTGATCCTTACCTTTTAGTGCTGAGTGCTAAGCAAGGTGGCAATCAAGTACCATTTTTTGAGTTTATATCACAGATATACTAATGCTAATACTTGTCCTAGGAAAGTAGGGAAGTAACAAAAATAACTTCCCTTTCACTAAACACACCCATATACACTTATCCAACTATTCTTACTTCAGCTATCGGTAAATTGTAGGGCAAACTGGGCTCTTTAATCTTGGTATGGAAGTGAAAGTACATTCACCGGATGGAAACAGAATACTTCGACATTGTAGCAGGAGTACTACAAGAGGACATACAAGCCCCATACCTCTTTATCATCTGTCTAGACTACGTGCTTAGAACACTGATTGATAAAATCAAAGAAAACGGCATCGAGCTGACAAAGAAAAGAAGCAGAAGGTACCCCGCAAAAACAATTACCGACACCGACTACGCCGATGACATAGCGATACTGGCAAATACACCCAACCAAGCTGAAACACAACTTCATAGTTTGGAATGAGCCACCACAAGCATTGGTCTCCATGTCAATGCACACAAAACTGAATATATGTGCTTTAATCAGACAGGCGACATTTCCACACTAGAGGCAACCTCTCTGAAACTGGAGGACAGATTCACCTACCTAGGAAGCAGTGTCTCATCAACCAAAAAAGACATCGACACGTGGCTAATGAAGGCATGGACAGCTATCGATAAGCTATCGGTCATATAGAAATCAGACCTGACCGATAAAATGAAATGCAGTTTCTTCCAGGCAGCGGTTGTGTCGATTCTGCTGTATGGATGCACCACTTGGACGCTAACAAAACGGCTGGAGAAGAAGCTAGACAGCAATTACACAAGAATGCTTCGAGCAATACTGAACAAGTCCTGGCGGCAACACCCTACAAGGCACCAACTATACGGCCACCTGCCTCCTATCACGAAAACTATCCAAGTTAGACGAACCAGACATGCAGGACATTGCTAGAGAAGCAGGGACGAGCTCATAAGTGATGTATTCCTATGAACCCCCACATATGGCCGAGCAAAAGCAGGACGGCCAGCTTGAACGTACATACAGCAGCTATGTGAGGATACGGGATGTAGCCCTGAAGACCTGCCAGAGGCGATGAACGATAGGGAGAAGTGGCGAGAGGGTCAGGGATATCTGTGCTAGCGGCACAACATGATGATGATGGTAACCGATCGAGAAAGGACATTTTGATTTCAGCTTAAAAATTGACTTTAATAAAAGTTTTAGTGTAGTCACAGTGAAGTAAGCGAGTTTGAATGATAGTCGCACTAATTTATCATGCTGTTTGGATACTACAAAAATCTACCCCCAGAGAATGGAGTAGCGCCCTCCCCTACACCTCGGTGTGGTTGCTATTGAAAAGGGAGCCTTCAGGTTACCCTCGACTAAGGTCGCCAACTTTATCTGATATGATCTAAGTAAAGTTTTACCAGTTCATTGGAGTAGGGGGTAGAGTTCGCCTATAGTACAGGGGACCTTGGGTTCAATCACAAGTCGAGTCATACCAATGACTCAGAAAATGGTACTTGATACCACTTTAACACTCAGCATTATAAGGTACGAATCAAGGTAAGTGGAGCAACCCAAGGAAAGGAGTAGCACCCTCCTCGAAACCGCAGTGTAGTAGCTATTGAAAAGGGAGACTACGGTCGCCATCTCAAAAGATCATATAAGATATTAATATAAGTTTTAGCATAAGAACAATTCACAATAAAGGAGTTCTTCCAGTGTTGTGGCGAACAAGCTGGACTGCAACATCGTAGTAAGCGAGTTTGAACTCATGCCGCACTATTAGGTTCACTTTAAAATGAATATGTTTGGGAAAGGCATGAACATTCTAACCCTACTCCTAGCTATGGGTTAAATAGTATCAATACTGTTCTTCCACAAGAATGACCTTGGGATTAAATAACCCATGAAAGTTGATATGCCAATAAACAATTAAACCAATTCAGTCATTCTTTTAATAGATTCAAACAAAGATGTCTCCTCCATGATATAAAGTTCCAGCTTCGGTGGTACATATACTTCTCCATCAAATAAAAATTGTAGGGATTTAATAATCATTTTTATTATATTTGTGTATGTTAATACAGGGGAGGAGTGATAGTGAGAGGGACAGAGAAAGTGGGAGAGGAGCAACTAGCGACTAGGATGATGTAGTGGTTGTTAGATAACAGGGGGTAGAAGAAACAATAAGAAAACAACAATGAGAGTGAGGTTTATATACAGGAATCTACGAGAGGATTCCATTTCGTGAAGGTCGATTATAGTGGGGGTTTAGGGGAGGGGAAAGGTCGGGCTCGAGTCCTGCTAGACTATGATGCAGCTCACCCACCCAAAAGTGGCCCAGCTGAAGCCAATGGCCTTATGGCCTCAAGTCTGCCTTTGTTGGAATATACCAACTTCATCTCTGCAATAGGGTAAGATCCACACCCTGGATACTACACAGAATCATCTGATGGTAAGGCTCTAATACTTCAGATTTAGATCAGGGTCCTATTAATGGGTCAAAAAGAAATACTTTATCATTTACTATACTTGAAATCATTTAACTGTGACCAAAGAAATGATTGATATTATATGGAATTATTTGTATTACATAGAAATACTTGGAACCTTTTAACAGTGTGCAAACAAATGAGCTCTTGCTCGTTTAAAAATAATGTTACCTACAAACTAAATGATCACAAATCATTTATATGTATAAATGAGATTTGACATTAAATAACCCAAAGTGTTGATATGCCATAAAACACAACCAAGAATACTTCTATTTCGTATTAATCATTTGTTTGCACACATTTAAATGGTTTCAAATATTGCTAACAATTCAATTTAGGCAGCCAGTGAAAGAGTTTCAAGTATTGCTCCTCAATACTAATAATTCAATTCAACTTTATTCATTCGTTAGCACACAGTTAAACAGTTCCAAGTATTGCTATGTATCACTAACAATTCAATTAGACTGTCATTTGTTTACACACTGTTAAATGGCCAAACAGTTCTATTTCTAACAACTCAATTTAACATAAGTCATTTGTTTGCAAAGAGTTTAAATCTCAAACAATGTTTGACCCATAGATAGGACCCTATCAGTGGCTACCACTCCGGGTCAGTATGGACCTGAGAGCAATGGCAATGAAGGAGTACTCCACATTCCCCAAAGCTCCAGGAATGGAGCCTCACCATCAGATTGTTAAATGTTATATCTAGGACACTCATTGTTAGGGGTCTTACCCCTCTACAGAGATACTGTCAGTGTATTCTACTGCCCACCTCAGCAGAGTGAGCTGCATGGATAACTTTTGGGTTATTCCTTGATGTGCATGTGAGATAAGGTGACTTAATCCAAAAAGGATATGTTCTGAAATATCATCATATTTACCCAACCCCTCTGCTCAGGCAGGATATGACACAAGGTCAATTTTTAAGCAGAGTTTAACAGGTTTGAATTCAGAGTTTTCCTTCTCCTAGACTAGTTGCCTCCCCAAGGCTGAAGAACTCAGTCTGCCCTACTATTTACCCATAGCTGGAGGGAGAATAATTGGAT
The DNA here is from genome assembly GCA_963585895.1 of Sepioteuthis lessoniana. NCBI lineage: Eukaryota > Metazoa > Mollusca > Cephalopoda > Myopsida > Loliginidae > Sepioteuthis > Sepioteuthis lessoniana. The sequence goes on from CAUZXS010004271.1 coordinate 70,285, forward strand.
TCATACCTTTCCCAAGGGTATTAGTGCTATGTGAAATGCAATCAATCTCGATTTGAACTTGTGTCGCCGTGTCCATTTCCTACGAGGATAACCATTATACCACGGGCATTTCTGGATTATCATCCTTGCCTGGAGGTTGAGACAAGCAAAGGGGTAAAGTTCATCCAAATCCGGCAGGTGCTGTGAAAATAAGAACTGTTCATTGTGGAATGCATGGTATTATTTATAAGCTCGTAATAGAACCAAGAAAGCATTCACATCTTTAGTCTGCCGTATCTTCTGATTGGCGGGAAAAAAAACATTTCATTGACACGTGATTGTTCACTGCTACAAATGCTAGTCAGACAGTGATTTTTAATTGTCTACAGGCTATTCTATTTTTTGGCTGCAATGGATCATAACAAGACTTATTGTGAGACCTATTATGAGACTTATTGTGAGACCTTTTGTGGGACTTATTGTGAGACTTTTTGTGAGACCTATTGGGAGACTTTTTATGAGACCTATTGTGAGACTTTTTGTGAGACCTATTATGAGACTTATTCTGAGGCCTTTTGTGAGACTTTTTGTGAGACGTTTAAGTGTTCTGTTACAGAGTACCTGAGTACAAAGGGGCTGAGAGTAGAAAGGATTAAAATGTATTGATTCTGATTTTTAAGTCAGATATATTATTGATTAATTTTTAATAGGAGTACTGCAGCATCTGTTTTCAATGAAACCTCCATTATATTATTCATAATTTGAAGTATCATACTGTTTCGAATGTACTAGCATACAAATGGATGCAGAGTATGGTTTTCAACTTGCAGGCCTTGTTTGGGGAGGGGGTGTATTTGATATCTGTGTACACCTGGTTAACATGTATTTATGTAAACCCTCAATGAGGAGCAGCATGAAGGTTCCATCCAGTTGAAATGAAGGTTCCATCCAGTTGGCTAGGGCTAAAAATACATACCTTCAGAAAGGAAGACTGCCTCCAGGCTATGATACTAAACTGTATCTAATGGTAAGGCTGGAGATCTGAAGACTGTAGAGTACTCCTTAGTTACCCTTACTCCTGAGTCTTCTTTGACCAAGAGAATTAGTACTTGTTAGGGTCTCATCTATGGTTCAAATAAATCAGTTTAAAAATTATTTGCATTTAATAGGACTATGGGCAAAAAAATCTTTGACTACACAAAAAAGTAAAGATGAACATACAATTAATAAGATTCCCTAACTTGAAATAACAAGTTGACATGCCATTAAAATCAATCAATCAATCAATCAATCATCTTTGTTTTTATCCCAACAGTTCAGCTAATACTTTCTTCAGCCATCTGTAGGGGTACGTTGCATCCTGTAGTCCTTCAATGTCACTCTATGCATTATTCAGATCATTATCTTTATCTTACTTGTTTTTATCCCAACATTTCAGCTCATATAGTCTTCAGCCTATTTCAGGTCTATGTTATATTCACTGGTCTTAAGACATCACTTAACACATTATTCAGACTCATATCTCAATCATTCTTGTTTTGTTTTTTTAGATCTGAGAAGTATAGAATAGTCCTTCATTGCCATTACTCTCAAGTCCACACAAAACTTGAAATGACAACACAAATATATATATATATGAACTTACTATGAATGCAATTCCCTAACATCTAGGCATGACATTAGATGAGATGACATATCAAAATAAATTAATTGAATTTTCCTTCTTGTAAATCAGTTATCTTACTAAAACTAAAAAAAGCTACACAGCCCCGCTTTTTTTTTTTACTCAGTTGGGTTACCCAACCCCTCTGCCACTAGCAGAATGTGATACAAGGTTAATTTTCAGGCAGAGTACAACTGGTTTGAATTCAGAGTTTTCCTTCTCCTGGCTGGTTGCCATACCAAGGTCAAGAAACTAATCTGCCCTACTATTAACTCATAGCTGAAGGGAGAATAATTGGGTTCATCACCTTTCCTAATGGTATTAGTCCTATGTGAAATGCTATGTCCATTTCCAATGATGGCAATCATTACACCTTAGTCGAGGGTGACCAGAAGGCTCCCTTTTCAATAGCTACCACACCAAGGTGTAGGGGAGGGCGCTACTCCTTTCCCTGGATTGCTCCACTTTACCCTTGATATGTACCTTATATTGCTGAGTGTTAAGCAAGGAGGTATCAAGTACCATTTTTAAAGTCTTTGGTATGACACGAGCTGGGATTGAACCCAGGTCTCCCGGACCCTTGGCAAACACCCTTCCAAAAAGTTTCATTAAAGATATGACCTACAAGAATACTTAGACATCTGGTTTGTTTTAGTAAAATACATTTGTGTAGGACCATACTTCCCTGGCCTTTTGGCTGGGCCGTCAGGCATTTGTGTCAGATGGGGTATCAAACAATGGCAGAATCGAGGTCGAAAGGCACCCAACTTTGGTTGGGCCACCTTCGGGTGGGCGAGCTGCAAGCTTTGTCCCCTATGTATAGCACTAGACCTTGTGGTCTGGTTAAAGCTATAACCCAGCATACGTGCCCAGATCCAAATTTGGATTCAAACTGCTTGCCACATTAGAGCCTCATTGCACTGAGTGGGTCGATGAGCAGCACAGACCAGCAGGATTCGAGTCTCGGCTCGTTCCCGACCTTCCCCTCCCCTTTATCCCCACTTTAATCGGCCTTTAGGCTTTTGACCTTGTGTCAAGTCCTGTTTGGTGGGAGCCAGCAACAAATATCATACATTTGGGTAGGACCAACCACACTTCTTAAATGAACTGATAACTGAAGAGTATAGAATGTGCCACCAATTCTCCGAACAAAACTCTTTTCCTAGTAGAACATTGTTTTGTTTTATTCTGTAGTTAATGTAATATAAGACAAATACACCACACCCTTGAAAGTAGAGTGCCACAGCCTTACCACATCTGCGATGGTGCTGTAGTTTCAGAGGCAAGCTATTATGGGGGAGAGTTGTGAGCCCAAGCTCCCTCGTTTTGAATTCATTTTTTCTTTCTCCGGAGTCTGTTGCCTTACTAAGGCAGTTTTTTTTACCATTTACTCGTAACTGATAAAAGAAAGGGTTCATGCCTTTCCCATAGACTTTTGTGTAGTTGTTTTTGAAGTGTTGTTTGTTTTTTTTGCACATAATTATGTGGACTCAAGTATTTCTATCAAATTCAAATAATATGCACACAGTTGCGTGGTTTCAAGTATTCCTATCTAATACAAATAATTCACACACTGTTGAATGGTTTCCAATATTTCTGTCTAATACTAATAATTATATGGTAACAAGTAATTATTTCTATTTAGTGGTTTCAAGTATTCCTATCTAATACAAATAATTCACACACTGTTGAATGGTTTCCAATATTTCTGTCTAATACTAATAATTATATGGTAACAAGTAATTATTTCTATTTAGTAATTGTCATTTGTTTGCACACAGTTGCACAGTTTCAAGTATTCCTATCTAATTCTAATAATTATATGGTTTCAAGTAATTATTTTTATTTACTAGCAGTCATTTGTTTGCACACAGTTATATGATTTCAAGTAACTAATGATAATTCTCAGTAAATAATTATAGTTTCAAGAAATTATTCTTAATACAAATGATCTACAGTTATACAGTATCAAGTATTCATGTCCAATACAAATAATTTTAAAACAGATCTATTTGACTTCAACATGAAACTGTAACAGATGTTACTGCTCCTGGTCAGAGTGGACCAGGGAGTAATGGTAATGAAGGGTTATTCCACATTCTCCAGAGTACCAGAACTAGAATCTCTCCATCAGATTCAGTTTAATGTCATACCCAGGACATGTCATTTTGTAGGGGTCTTACCCTTCCACAGGAAATACATCCAGCATGTTCTAAGCCCTGCCAACAGGGCATAAAGTCATTTTTTGACCTTATCCCATAGATCTACCTCATTTAGTGTTGTTATAGGTATCATATTTATGACTCAGAGTACCAAATGCTTCTCATGTTGTAATAAAGAATATGCCAGTCCAGTCGGCAGGGCTTAGAAGATGCCAGTCCAGTCGGCAGGGCTTAGGTGTTAGTCCAGTCGGCAGGGCTTAGAAGATGCTGACTGTATCCCTTGCAGAGGAGTAAGAACCCACTTTTTTTGAAGCTGGGGTCTTAGGTAAGACACTAAACTGCATCTGATGCCAAGGCTCCAGCTCTGCAGAGTGTAGAGTACCTCTTCACTTCCATTACTTCCAGGTCCACTCTGATCCAGTGTGTAGTACCTGTTAGGATCCCATCTATGGGTCAAAAAGATCTCATGAGAATTATTCATATTTGATAGAACCAGGAAAATGTAACTATGAACATACAATGAATGTGATTCCCTAACGTCTAGGCATGAAATAACCCTTGACAGGTTGACATGCCATTGATCAATCAAGCAAAAAGAAACAAAAGTCTTCAATTTTGATAATAACTAAACAAATATCTCAAAGATTTTCGGTAGTTATTATATGTAAAGTTATAATGGTTTTCTTGAATACCATTCGTATTATGAAGAAAAGCAGAAAAAAAACAAAATAATCCAAATATGATAAATTTATTATGAAAGTCGACATTGAACGTTTCGGTTGTAATAACCTTCTTCAAGACCATCACTATTTTAACAACACTTTTCATGAATTTAAAGTCCCGAAGAAGGTTATTATAACCGAAACATTTAACGTTGAGTTTCATAATAAATTTGTCTTATTTGGATTTTTTTTTTCTTTTTACTTTTCTTCATATCATTGGATTTAATTTCCTTATTTACTTCCAACTCATAATATCAAATGTTTCCTGTATTGCTATGCATAATATACTTGCCCAAAGGTGACCAAGAACTAATGAAGACACTTTCAACTATTGTCTCCTTTTATGTTCTAGGTTTTTGCGTATACACCAACAAAGAATGAGTCAGCTTAGTTAAGAGGTTTTCAGCCATTTTCAGGAACGAGACTCCACCAAAAAAATGACTAATTCTTAAAAAAAAAAAAAAAAAAAAAAAAAACAACACACAAATGGTAAACACAGAATAAACTCTCTTTTAAAAAGGTCAAGTATTTTGTGATTTTAGCAACACTACAACAGTAATCAAGAGTTTTGGGTTTTTGAGGCTTTTCTGATTGGACAATAATTAAAAAACAGTAGAGAGTCACTGTCAAGCCATAAGTGATGGAGGGTGGTATTTATTTTTTACTCCAATGTCAAAAAAGATCCAAACTAAATTCAACTAATTCACTGATTTCCATTGTCAATATTTCAACGTTTTCTCAGTAATTGTTTTGTTTGGGTTATTTAATGGCACTTCAACTCCTTATGAGTAATTTATAATTTGATTACCTGGTGCCAACACCCCACAAGGCACCAGCTATACGGCCATCTGCCTCCCATCACGAAAACTATCCAAGTTAGACGAACCAGACATGCAGGACACTGCTGGAGAAGCAGGGACGAGCGCATAGGTGATGTACTCCTATGGACCCCCGCATATGGCCGAGCAAAAGCAGAACGACCAGATCAAACATACATTCAGCAGCTATGTGAGGAGACAGGATGTAGCCCTGAAGACCTGCCAGAGGCGATGAACGATAGGGAAAAGTGGCGAGAGAGGGTCAGGGATATCCATGCTAGCGGAACGACATGATGATGATGACAATCATAACTAATGAGGTCAGAAAAAGGAGGATTAGTTTACAACTTGTTTTATTATACCAAAATGATCCCTCAATTTATAGAAACACGAATGGTTAAAAACAGTTGAGATGTTTGGTTGCTTCTATTTGTTTTATGACATCAACCCCTTGTGGGTTATTCAATGCCAAAATTTTATCCATTTGATTATGATAATAACTATTCATATTATTCAATGTTCCATTGCAATCGTTTCTTTAAATAACAGTTTGGTTTGGTTGGGTTTTATGGCATATCAACCATTGTAGGTTATTTAATGCCAAATCCTTTTTATACATATATGTATATTAAATATGTGATTTCTAAACCCATTTTGTAGATAACATTTGTAAATGAATCTGAGCTCTTTTTTTTTTACACAGTTAAATGATTTCATTTATTTCTACCTAATACAAATTATTCTATTTGCAATAAATCATTTATTTGCGCACATTTTAATGTTTTCAAGTATTGCTATGTATACCAAACAGTTCACTTAAACATCAGTCATTTGTTTACACACAGTTAAATGATCAAACAGTTCTATTAGAAAGAATTCAGTAAAGGATGTCAACAAAGTTTAATTGTTCCAAGTATTGCTATCATTCACTGACAATTAAACATCAGTCATTTGTTTACACACAGTCAAATGTAACAATTCTATTTCAAACGATTCAGTTCAGCAAAAGTACACAGTTTAAATGTCAAACAGCTTTATTTGACCCAGAGATAGGACCTTTCAGGTGCTACCTCATCTTGGCCAGAGTGGACCTGGGAGCAAAGGCAATGAAGAGGCACTCTGCATTCCCCAAAGCTCCAGCATTATTGAAGCCTCACCTTCAGATTGTTTAGCGTCATATCCAGAACACTTGTTGAGGAAGTCTTATCCCTTTGCAGAGATGCAGTCAGTGTATTCTACAGCTCTTGTTGACTGGACCATTTTAAATAATGCATAAAACAGTCTTAGAATGTGGAATGTTGCAGCTTATGTGACCACTTTGGTTGCCGAGTCACTGACTGTGTAGCCACTAGGATCTCGTCCTCCAGCATTACAGGATACCACATCACTTTGAGCCTCATTTGGGAGCAGAGTTTTACTCCTCTGCAGAATCTCAGTCAGCGTTTTCTACAGCCCCAGGCAACAGGGCATATAAAATATAGGAATGAAAATGTATTAAAATAATTGTCAAAAAAGAAAAAAAAGAAAAAAAAAAATGCAATATATACTAAAGTTTTGCTTCAGGCCTTTTCAACAGTTTCCAAAGCCATCTTTGAACTATCAGTACCAGGATTTCACTCACAGAATAATACCGGAAATCCTTCTCAACCCTCCTCAATATCTTGTGAATTTTCTTGTTAATTGTTTGTAACTTATTATACTGTGTCTTTTTTGTATGTATCCGTTAGCACTGGATTTCGGTGCTGAATAAATATATTAAGCACTCATTTTTCTCTGTGTATCATTCACCTCGACAATACAACACAACCCTTGATGATTATTTAATGCTAGATCCTGTTAACACACACATATATATAAATTACCCACAAACAATTTGCTTATATATATATATATATATATATATATATATATAAATTACCCACAAACAATTTGCTTATATATATATACATTTATACACAGACAATTTACTTATATATATATATATATATATATACACAGACATACACATATATAAGTTATCCACAAACAATTTGCTTATATATATATATATATATATACACACACAAACTATTTGCTCATTTATATATATATATATATATATATATATATACACACATATTTATATATTTGTAAGCAAATAATGTGTATGTGTGTGTGTATATATATATATATATATATATTTATACGTGCACACATTAATATATTTATGAGCAAGGAGTTTGTTGGTAATTTTATTTTCTAATGAGTTAGAGCTAATTTGTTTGCACACAGTTAAATGGTTTCAACTATTGCTATTTAAAATTAGAATTTCTGTCTATCAAGTATTTCTATCTAATACAAATAATCTGCAAACAACTGTATGGTTTCAAATAACTAATAATGATAATAACAATCCCTAGCAAAAAAAAAAAAAATCAAGAGTTCTATTTGATCCATGGATAGGACCTGAACAGGCACCATAACTTCAGGTTTGAGATTAATATTAATGAAAGGGTATTCTATATTCCCCAAAGCTCCAGGAATGAAACCTCACCATCAGATGAAATTTAGTGTCATACACAGGACAATTGTTGAAAGGGGTCTTATCTAAATCTAACCCTAACCCTCCTCTGCAGTGATGCAGTTGGCATATGCTACAGCCACTGCTAACAGGGCAGCCGAAGTCTATAGGAAGTATTGTATCAGACAGACAAACTAATACACTTGCTAATTGACAGACAAATTACACCAACATTATGCAGCTGGTGCACAAGATATTCGAAATAGGGAGAGGAATATATTCATGACAGAACTCAAACACACACACATATATATATATGTGTGTGTATATATATATATATATATATATGTACAGAAATAAGTATAATGATTTTATCCATCATGTTGCAGCAAACAAAACAACAGCTGTACAACCAACCATGTTTTCATGAGGTGAATGTATATATATATATATATATATAAAGCATGTATGAGATACATATATATATATATAGTTAAGTCATCTAGAATTATAGAATAGGCCAACTGCAGCTTTTGCACAGGGGTAAGACCCCCTGCCAATAAGTATCCAGAATATGACACAAAACAATGAGATGGTGAGGCTCCAATCCTGGAGCATTTGGGAAAGTGAAGTATCCCTTTGTTGCTACTACTCCCAAATCCACCTTGTCCCAGAGTAATAATACCTGTTAGGGTCCTATCTCTGAGTCAAATAGAATTGTTGATATTACATAGGAATACTTGAAACCATTTATGTGTGTGCAAACAAAAAGATTCTGTCTCATCTAAAATGTTACCAGCAAACTATTTATTCACAAATCATATATATTTAATATATACCTTGAATACACGGGCTTAAACCAGTGCCAGTAGGTGTCGTCAGTGATGTTTTAATCTTCTGGGTCATTGGGGAGTTTCAGGTCTTTCAACATCATACTCCCCTCATCAGAACGACCCCCTCAGAGATGGTCAATTTCTGAGTCACCTACCGTATACAACGCTTGGACGGCTCGAAATAAATAATCCCTGTATAACCAGGATTAGCACTGAATAAAACCCAACCGACCTATATATGTAATTTTTTTTCTTTTTTGCTGGTCCAAAAAGAATAAAAAGTAAATATTTCAAAATGAATAGGCCCACTAAGAGATTTATATATTTTTAAGGAATAGTTATTTCATTCTTACATACGTGTATGTTTCCAGCTTGTTGCTCTTATCAGTGAACATTTTGCAATCTACTCAGGTTTTTTGCTTGGAGGTGGCAGAAGGCCAGATGAATGGGGCACCTAATGAAACTCAAAGTGAGCGGCATGCATACATGAAAGAAGTTTTTCAAAAATAGAACTGATTAAAACTATGATAAACAATTTCACCAGAGAGATTAAATAATTTAGTGATCTTATCTATAGAAAATGACATTACACAGTTTGATATGATTCTGTTGGGTTGAGGGCTCCAGGAACAATTTTTTTAATTAGGCCCACGCACTTCCTAGCACTGGCTCTGTGTGTGTGTGTATATATATATATATATATATATATATATACACATAAAAATACACGTTACACACATACATATGATACATGTGTATCTTACACATACACACACACACACATATATATATAATGTACATATATGTTACACACAAAATATGCATATATTTTAATCACACACATATATATATATATAATACATGTATATGTTACACACACATATATAATACATATATATGTTAGACACACACACACACATACTGTTATGACCAATTATTAAGGGTCAATAAATAAATAACTCAACACAGAGATATGAGGTGCTACACAAATGTATCCAAGTCTCTGAGGAGGGTTTCCTTGGTTCAACATACACGAAGACAGGCAAGGTGCTTAATGCCACTGCTGTGGTATTTGTTGCTCACCCCACCAAACAGGCAAGTGTGGCACAAGGCCTTTTTTTGGTTGGTCTGGGCGCAGGGCCGGAGGCCTCATGCGCCTGGCATGTCCAAAAATACCTACGGCCACGTCGACATCCTCCTTATTAGGGGCGCCTCAGGTGCTAGGCAATAACCCCCCCTCCACTGAAGGGGGTAAAAGCCTGGGGGAAGGCCCCCTGAGGCCGAAGGAAATCTCCAGCTGATGAGACACACTCAGCCGGATCCGTGTCGCAGCCAACACGGCCAGCCGATATGCAACCCAACAGCTGGAGAGGTGCAGCGTTAATGCTGCTGCTCACTCTGCCAGCTTAGTTCATGATTAATATACACTTTGGGTAAGTCCATTATTCTGATAATAGGTGAGTCACCTACAATGCATACATATATATAATACACGTTACACACATATATATGTATATATGGTAAAAATCCTTAACAAAATAGTTTGGTTTAGTTTAGTTGGAATATCAACCTTTGAAGATTATTTAATGCCAAATCCATTTTTATACAAATAATCAGTTCTATTTCAAACAATTCAGTTTAACATGAGTACACAGTTTAATTGTCAAAAACGTTTTTATTTCATGTTATTCAGTTTAGTCAAATAGTTCTTATTCAAACAATGCAGTTTAGTTCTATTTGACCCACAGATAGGACCCTATCAGGTGCTACCACTCTGGGCCAGAGTGGACCAGGGAGCGAAAACTATTCCATTTAGCATGAGTACACAATTTAATTGTCAAAAACATTTCTATTTCAAGCTATTCAGTTTAGTCAAACAGTTCTAATTCATATAATTAAGTTTAGAACAAGTATGGTTTTCGTTTACACGCAGTTCAATGTCAAAACAGTTTCAATGTCAAAAACAGTTCCATTTCAAGCAATTCAGTTTAACATAAATATACAGTTGAAATGTCAAAAAAAGTTCTATTTCAAGCGATTCAGTTTAGCATTAGTTCACAGTTTAAGTTCTATTTGACCCATAGATAGGACCCTATCAGGTGCTACCACTCCAGGCCAGAGAGGACCTGGGAGCAATAGCAATGAAGGAATACTCCACATTCCCCAAAGCTCTAGCATCACTGAAACCTCATCATCAGATTGTATTAGAGTCATATCTAGGACACTCATTGGGGGAGGGTCTTAGTCTTCTGCAGAAATGCAGTCAGTGTATTCTACAGCCCCAGCCAACTGGGCAATAGTTCCTTTGATTAATGGCATATCTGCCTTCATGCGTTAGTTAATGCCAAAACTATCCTTGTAGAAGAAACCTTTCCCAAGGTTAGAAATCTAAAAATGAACATAATAGCATGACTAGAGTTTGAACTTGCATCCTATAATGTTACAGTCTAGTATGTTAGCCAGGATGTCGCAGTCTAGCACATTCGTCCCTATACTATCGGGCTCACTGGCCTGATTGGTAAAGTGTTCACCAATGGTCCAGGAGCCCTGGGATTGAACTCAGGTCACGTCATACCAAAGACTTTAAAAATGGTACTTGATACCTCCTTGCTTAACACTCAGCAATATAAGGTATATATCAAGGGTAAAGTGGAGCAATCCAGGGAAAGGAGTAGCACTCTCCCCTATACCTAGGTGTAGTAGCTATTGAAAAGGGAGCCTTTTGGTCGCCAACTTTACTTTTACTTTACATTAGTGATGTTGCCTTATCCCAACAGAATCGAAGTCAGATGTGAAAATTAATTGGATGTAAAAGTAAGTAAAGTTGGCGACCAGAAAGCTCCCTTTTCAATAGCTACTACACCGAGGTGTAGGGGAGGGCACTACTCATTTCCCTGAATTGCTCCACTTTACCCTTGATACGTACCTTATATTGCTGAGTGTTAAGCAAGGAGGTATCAAGTACCATTTTTAAAGTCTTTGGTATGACGCGACCTGGGATTGAACCCTGGTCTCCCAGACCATTGACGAACACTCTACCCGCTAGACCAATGAGCCAGTTGTAACGTTTATATATTCGTTATAATGTGCTCTATTTCTTTCTTATACTTATCTATATCTTCTCTGTTTCCTTCTCTTTCTTCAATTTTTTTTTTTTCTTCCTTCCTTCAAGTCAAGAAGTTAATAAATATCTGATGTATAGAATTATGGCCTTGTTTTCCTCTTCTTTCTTTCTTATATTTGATTTCTTTTTATCAATAACATATAATCTATTCCTTTCCTTTCCTTTTTTCACTGTGAAACCAGAATGGTCCATTATTTATCTGAGATGATGATAAGGCATAACATTAGATAATATATTCTAGTCTTATTTGATTAATATTACACATTATATGATGTATTCAGTCAAGGTTGAATGCTCCTTAACATGAGTGTTTAAAACTTTGGCTACTTCTTGGAAGGGATAGAGGAGAAGTTCTGAATTGCAGCTCAGAGAGGAGCAGAGTAACTAAACTAGCCGAATACAGCCTATCATAAAA